>CAUYPK010120215.1:0-31309 GCA_963574355.1 Loris lydekkerianus
TTCCAGGGAGAAAATGAGTACTGTGGCTCAGTGCCTGTAGCTCAAGCAGCTAAGGCGCCAGCCACATACACCAGAGGTTGATGGTTCAAATCCAGCCTGGGCCAGCTAAAACAACAATGACAACTGCAACAACAACAACAACAAAATAGCCTGGCATTGTGGTGGGCGCCTGTAGTCCCAGCTACTTGGGAGGCTGAGGCAAGAGAATCGCTTAAGCCCAGGAGTTGGAGGTTGCTGTGAGCTGTGACGGTACAGCACTCTACCCAGGGTGACAGCTTGAGGCTCTGTCTCAAAAAAAAAAAGAGTACTGTGCTTTATAGCCTACAGTGGCAAGACAGTTATGTAAAATCATTATCTCCTTGGCCTAGGGTAGGTAAGTTTTTTGTAAAGGTTCAGATAATAAATAATTTAGGCTTTGGGACCATGGGGCAAAATTGAGGAAGAGAGAAAATTCTTGCCTCTCCCCTCCTGGTCTGACTGGAATGGGCCATCCCAGGAGCAAGTAGCTTTGTGCCCATTGGCCAGACCAAGGGAGGAAAAGCTCTGGCCTGAGGGGGAGGGGCCTGGCAGTGGAAGGGACATGGGAGTAGCTACCCTGTAGCTTTTACTCTGCACCACTGACAGCTAGTGCCTCTAGAGAGCATGATCTTGTTACCTAGGGGACCTCACTGGAGGTGAGGTGACTTGCTAAGTCACAAACTCCTGGAATAAAATTCTACTGCTCAATGCCCAGCAATCACCAACAGTAGAGTCCCCAACATGTAGGTGGTGATCAGCTGGCCCTAGGTAGCAGCAGGAAGAGGTGGCCATTGGCCAAAGAGACAGACTCTGAGAGCAGAGATGAGACAGAGGCAAGACGGCTACTCCCATTAGATGGCTGTAGCCATCTCCACAAGGTAGTACGGCTGGGTTTGGCCTATGCAATGTAGCTTGCTGGTGTTCATAAGCTCCCAGATAAATTCTGCATGTTACATGTAGCCAAAGTGGTTAAGAGTTGGGATCTGGAGTCAGATGGGTTAGACTGAAATCCTGCCATCTGCCATCTCTAGCTATGAGATTTGAACAAGTTCATTATTTTCTCCAAGACACAGTTTTCTCACTTGTAGAATGATCTTAAAGGAGTCTATCTCATAAAATTGCTGGAGAAATTAAATCATATAAACTTGATGCCTTACACATCGTAAGGCCCCAGTGAAACCTAGTCATGATTATTATTAGCTTTGATATGTGGAACATAGTGGAAAAATGATTAAGAATTTGCTGTTTTAGAGGACTCTGTAAATGTCAACATGAAATAATGAGTATCATAAGATAATTAAATAACAAAGAAAAAGAGCCAGGTGCAGTGGCTCATGCCTGTTATCCCAGCACCCTGGGAAGCCAAGGCAGGTGGATTGCTTGAGCTCAGGAGTTTAAGACCAGCCTGAGTAAGAACAAGACCTCATCTGTATTTTAAAAAACAGAAAAACTAGATGGGTGTTGGTGGCAGGTGCCTTAGTCCCAACTACTTGGGAGGCTGAGGCAAAAGGATCGCTTGAGCCAGGAGTTTGAGGGGCTCAAACTCATTGCTGTGAGCTATCGTGCCACAGCCCTCTACCCAGGGCAAGAATGAGACTCTGTCTCCAAAAAAGGAAAAAGAGGTTAAGATGGACTTTATGAAAATGATCTTAAATCATTATGAATAATAATGGGATAATAGTTGAAAAAATTTAAAAGAATGGTTTGGTGGAGACTTCTCAGAGAAGCTAAGAATTGACATATCATTAATGGAATATAGAAACATACTGGCTAAAAATCCCATCAGCAATTTACAACTGCTAAGTAAAGAAACGCAATGCCTGGTCAATATAACAATCTGCTTAGAATCACGTCCCATTATCAGAGAAGTCTGATATTATTAATGACAACAGTTTATATGAAAGGAACAAAATATGAGGGTCTCCTGCTGTTCCTGCACAAAGTCACCCCCCACTGGACAGGCCTCCATTTACCTGGGTCAGGTAGCCACACAGCCGTCTGGAAGATCCACAGAGAACTAGGACTGAAGCCAGGACTAAGGACTAAGACTTCAACCTCAAACTAGTCTGACCTGCAGATGTATGGGACCACAAACCGGACCCCAGCATGCCAGGCCCCATCTGTCTCTCGCTTGAAGAGGGGATGTGACATGAAGATGTAATTTGGAAAATTGAAGTTTATTCCCTTCAAAGACCTAAACCTTAAAAAGAAACAAATGATTTTAGGAATGTCTTGCTTATCTTCTTGCCATCTTAAATATACCATAAGAAACTTACTCAACCCCTTCTTGACGTGGATGCATCACCACCTCGAACATCCATGCCATAAACACAGCAGGTGAGATACTGAGCTTATTTTTCCCTAACAATGGCTCAAAAATACTATGCATTTAGACATATTTTTTCTTTGTTTATGCTTACCATTTTACTATTTCCTCTTTTGTTGATATCTACCAGTTATTATTTTCTCCTTCCTTTAAGCAATCTGGATAATAAGCCAGGCTTTTATCCCAATGTGTGGCCCCATTTCAATAAAATAGTGACCTGTTGTTTATTCTTTTTCATTGCAGATGTATTTTCAAGACCACAACAGACACCAGGGTCCTGATGTAAAAGTGAGGTTTGATCCTGCCAACCCCATCCCCGTAATAACAAGTGTGCAACAAGTGTTTTAGCTATTCAGTATTTGCTTTTTTGTTTGGCAAGATGTGATACAAAAAGGCATTTGGAACTCCTGTCATTTTTGCTGGGGCTGAAATTGCTGTATTATTTTCTATTGCTGCTATAACCAACTAACACTAACATAGTGACTTAAAACAACACAAATTTATTATCTCCTATGTCTTGGGGTCAGAAGTCCAAAATGGGTCTTACTGAATGAAAATCAAGGTGTTGGCAGACTGCATTTCTTTCTGGAGGCCCTTGGGGGGACCCACTTTGTTACCTTTTGCAGCTCCTGGAGGTGCCTGCACTTCTGGCCGATAGCTCCTTTCCAGGTTCAAACCCAGCAATGGTGGGTTGAGTTTTCTGAACATCACACCCCTCGGCTCTGACACTGAGGACACTCTCCCTATTTTAAGGTGAGATGATTAGCAACCTACTTGCATCCACAGTATAACTCTCCTTTGTCATATTGTGAAAACAAAAGTCCTGGGGGTTAGGACTCAACATAATTGGGAACCATTATTCAGTCTACCATAGTCCCTTTTGTATGATAAGCACTTTACGGTAAATATTTTATTTTTTATAAACTGGAAAATATAGTGAAGCAAAGTGGAAGGGAACAGTAACACAACCCTGATTGGACCCCAGAGGCACTCATCCCTTCAGGCAGCTGTGAAATAGTTGTGATTTCCACGAGAAGTATCTTCTAGCCATCATTCCGAAGGAATTTTAAAACAACAGGATGCCTGTACGCCATTATATGTTTTCTAATTTGCTATTTTTATCTGATTTGATGCAAGTTAGGAAACCAGATAATTTATTTTGGAATTGTATCAAAAATTAGAGTAACAAATATTTACACAACATTAAGTGTCCAGAACTGTTTTAAGAGCTTTTGTGTGTAATTTCCAGTCTCACAGAACCGTTAGAGTATAGCTTTGCTAAGTCCATTTTACAAAGAAGGAAACTGAGGCTTACAGAGGTGCTAGTGCTAATCAGTGAGTGTGGGGGCTTTTTTTTTAAAGAATGAACAACCAAGGCAAAATAATTTTTTACAGAAAAACTTTCTAGTAATCCCATTTAAAACAAAACCATAAACCGTAATATAATTGAAACACCATTTGAGAGAGTCCCCAGTTCCCTAAATGTAAAGGAAAGGTTGGGGACCTACCCTATCTTTGAAAGACACTATTGGTTGCCCACCCACTCTGTCCTTATAAGAAGTCCATGTGTTCAACAAGTCAGCAGGGTTCTGGGACTCCCTCTCTGGTAGACACACGTGGCTGCTGTGGTTCTGGGCATTCACTTCAAATCAGGCAACATCTGGCAAAGGAAGAGGGGCTGCCTCTGCCTGGCGAGGTGAGGGGTCTTACCCAGAAGACCCCAGCCAGCTTATGCGCAAGTCTCATGCGGCAGAATTGCATCATGTGTCCTTTCCTGAGCCAACCTTTGGCATGGGAAATGGTTTGTACTTCCTGAACAAAATGGAGCTGTATACTTTTACATATTAAATATATACATTGAAAAATTATGCAAGAATACAAATAATGTTAACAGCCATCTATGAAAAGAGACTTGTGCTAGATAAGATATAAATGTTTGTGATGTTTTTATTGTTTTTTTTCTTTTACAATAAACTTGTAATTCTGCAAGCAGGAGGGTTGCTTGAGGGTCAGGAGTTCAAGACCAGCCTGAACAAGTGCAAGACCTGTCTCTACTAAAAATAGAAACAATCAGCTGGGTGTGGTGGCACAGACCTGTACTCCCAGCTATTGAGGAGGCTGAGGCAGGAGGATCACTTGAACCCAGGAGACTGAGGTTGCTGTGAGCTATGATGACACCACTGCACTCTAGCCAGGGTGCTGAGCATTATTTTTACATTTAAAAATGAAGTCATTTATAACTGGGTATAGGAAAGGAGCATTAATTTCACTCAGGATGTAGGCAAGAGTAGGTAGAAAGAGTAGAAACTCCAGGACGGTGGCAGGGAGAGGCCTTCAGCTGCAAACCTAAGCCACCTCTAAGGTAAAAAAAATACATTCCAGGTTGCCTTTTCTGTTATTAGTCAAATTACCTGCTGTTGAAAATGATCTGAGAATGACAAAACAAGAAAGCAGATAGTAGAAAGATTCAGACTAACAAGTTTTCATCACCATTTAAAAAGAGTTATCCAGGAAGTATATAATGTGTTATCAGTACTTACCCATTTGGAATTTGGAAATGAAAATTAGTAGTCCTAAGTAGGATACTTTAGTTTGGTGTATTAAGAGAGTATATTATTTAAGGAAACCTTGAAAGAAGTTTTGGGGTTTCTTGGTGTAAAATGTCATTGACGTGTGTCATTTGGAATAGGTTATTTCTATTACTTAGGCCAGAGTTTCCTAAACTGTGCCCTGAAGAAAGCTAATATGTGCTCCATGAAAATAATTGATACCAATGCTATTTTTTCTACAAAAATTTATTCTAGAAAAGCACATATATAAAAAGCCAACTCAACTAATATTATTATTTTTAATTATGCAATATCTGCCTTTAACAGAGAGAGATGAAACGGTCCCTGGAGGACATTTGCTCTGCACTCTGAGTGAAGGGCAGCATTTACCAACTGACTTGTAAGCTGAGTGTAGCAGCCCTGATAACTATGTGCACAGCACCCACTCTCCCTGCCTTCTTCTGGTAGAAGAATCATGATGTTGTTCAAGAGTAGCCTTTTCTCTACTCCTTTGCAGCTAGTAGTGGCTATGTAGCAGAGTCATGGCAAGTGAGATGTGAGGGATATCTACTACATTGGCTTTTGGAAAGATATTGTTTATATCCTTTGCCTTTTATCTTTGCCATCTTTCTTCCTGCTTAAGACACAGACTTGATACCTGGACCTGCAGCAGCCAACTTGTGACCATAAGGACAAAAGCTACATTGTAAGGATGGTGACCCAGGAATCCAGATGAAGCTGCGGTCCTTTATAACATCATGGAGTTACTATACCAGTTCTGGTCTGCTCACCTCTAAATTGTTTATCACAGGCAAACAAACACTCTTATTTAGTTAAGCCATCATTGTCAGATTCCCGTTACATGCAGCCAAATGCAAGCCTAATGTATAAACATATACATCATCTGTTGATTTACCATAAATGTCACAAACCTTGTCACATAATTTCAGTATATGTTCATAATATTAAGCAATGTATATTGAATATAAACAATAACACAATAGTAACTTGTTCTCCTTAGATCTGTGGCTAAAATAAGAAAGTTTTCAATGAAAGAAGGGTCTTAGGATTCTAAGTTATATCTGAACCAACACAAATTTAGAACACTTTAAAGGGAAGATAAGCAATTGAGCTTTAATGTTCTAAAAGGAAAAAAACTTCTAGATGTAAGTTGTCCAAGATGAATCAATGAACAGTATTTGCAGTAGCCTAATCTAAGAGGACATAAATACCACAGCATACAACTCCCATTCTTCTTCCTGTTGCTATGGAGCATCTGGGAAAGGCAGGCTTTTCCCAGTCCACTGAACTGAAAGTAGAACCTTGCTACAATGATGCTGTTTCTGGCATAGAGATGGCTGATTTTAAAAAGACCTGAAATGTTTAAAATAAACATATAAAAGACGCAAAATATATTTTTAAAAATTTAACACACAAATATGCGAAAGACATTTTTTAAATTATCTTTAAAAAACCTTTTTAAAGTTTTATAAGAACATGTGAAATAAAGAGTGTTTTGCTTTAATTTTTTTCCTTTAAGGGAATTCATCCTTTGCCTTACTTGTTTTTTTTTTTTTTGGTTGTGGTTTTTGGTCGGGGCTGGGTTTGAACCCACTACCTCCAGCATATGGGACTGGTGCCCTATGCCTTTGAGCCACAGGCACCACCCTGCCCTACTTTCTTTAACACAAGTTTTCAACATAGCATATACATGTCAGCTGATGTTCTGTTTATTGTTTTCAATGCATTCCATGGCTAACATTAAATAATTTAGGAAACAGCATTCTAAACTGTCAGATCTGTAGTCCAGACCTTAAAAAGTACTTAAAAATCATATCTAAGAAGAGGTATTGGTGTGTCCTAGGAAATCCAAGTTAACATTCATAAGGAGAACTTACTCTTTATCACTTTTATTCAGCTTTCTGTTATACTTTTTATTCATAAAAAAATCAGATGACAAAAGTAGGTCATGTTCACTGAGAAAAATTCAATGATGTAGAAGTATCAAAATGATTTCCCTGATGGACTCTCAACTCTACAAGGGCAAGTACTGTCCATTTTAGTGTCCTTGGTTCCTCAGAACCCTAATCTTGCACATAATAAGGACTCTAGGTGGCCGTACCCCACCCTTACCCCCACCCCCATCTACTTCCCAAGACAAGAGTGGTTAACAGGCTAGCGTGTCATACTGCTGACCTGTCCCATGAGAAATTTTAAAATAAACGTTTTTATTTTATATAGTCACAGATTTACTTTAAAATTGCTAGAATAATTCAAAGAGTTATATACTCACACTCACATTTTCCTACTTTTTTTTTGTTTTTTTTTTGGCTGGGGCTAGATTTGAAACCACCACCACCTCTGGCATATGGGGCTGGCGCCCTACTCTGTTGAGCCACAGGCACCACCACATTTTCCTATTACTAACATCTTATCTTACTATGGGTACTTTTGCCACAATTAATAAACCAATATTAGGGTGGCACCTGTGGCTCGAAGGAGTGGGGCACCAGCCCCATATGCCGGAGGTGGTGGGTTCAAACCCAGCCCCGGACAAAAACTACAAAAAAAGATAAAAACCCAATGTTAATACATTATTATTATTAGCTAAGGTCTGGACTTTATTAATACTTCCTTAGTTTTTAACTAATGTTCTTTTTTGTTCCAGGATCCCACACTGTATTAATCATCATGTCTTCTCAGGTTCCGCTTGGATGTGACAAGTTCTCAGATTTTCCTTGTTTTTGATGATCTTGAGTTTGGAGGTGTACTAGCCATGTATTTTGCAAGATGTCTCTCAATTGGGATTTGTCTGCTGTTTTTCTCATGACTAGACAGGGGTTCTGGGTTTGGGGGAGGAAAACAAAGTTCCATTCGCATCACATTGCTGTCGATAGATATGCAAATGAGAAGGGGGTCCTTTTCCCTTTTCTGTCAAGATGGGAATCTGGTTCCAGTTCACACAGTCAGTGTCCCCAGTTAGCTTGGACTTGAGCAGCCTAAACACAGGGATGACTCAAAAGAGAGACGTGTGACCTTCACACTGGCCCTGGGCGGGAGGAGAGTGTGGGGTGGAGGGGAGTCAGGATGGACCTGCCCACTTCTCCCACTTGCCAAACCTGAAGGGGATGCTTGCCAAGGGCCAAGGTCAGCTGCCAAGCAGGGACAAATGCCCAGTCCTCTTCCTGTCAACTAGCAATGACCTTCCATGGTTGCAGCTTAGATTTTCAACTCCCTCTCCGCTGTAAGTGCCTTCCTGCAGGTCGTGACTCACTCCCCAGCACTCAGCAGCAGTAGTAAGAGTCTGGGAAAGCTGGACCAGAGCAGGAGGTAAAGGAAAAAAGAAAACAAGAATTAGATCTGAGAAATTCATCAGAAAATGTCTAAACTTCCCGTTAGGCAGCAAAGTTTTGCTTGGATTTTTCCTTGCATTATTCAAATAGATCATAAACAAGAATTCAAATTCCTTTTCCAATTAATACTGACATTAATGTGTCAGACCATACAAAGTAGTAATGAAAACATGTGTTACAGGCTGGGTGCCGTGGCTCATGCCTGTAATCCCAGCACTCTGGGAGGCCAAGGTGGGTGGATTTCTTGAGCTCACAAGTTTGAGACCAGCCTGAACCAGAGCGAGACTTGGTCCCTAAAAATAGCCGGGTATTGTGATGGGCACCAGCTACTTGAGGCAAGAGAATCACTTGAGCCCAGAAGTTGAGGTTGCTGTGAGCTGTGATAGCACTCTACAAATGGTGACAAAGGGAGACTCTGTCTCAAAAAAAAAAAAAAAAAGACAAAGAAAATATGTGATATAATTATTGTTTTAGTGAACATTTATTAAGCATTTCATAATGTGTTAGGAACTGTGCTAATTTTTTTATTGTGCATAGCTCATTTGATTCTCAGCAACACTAAGAGATTGTTAGCGATGTAAAATGAGGTACAGAAAGGTTAAGTGATTTGCCCAAGATCACACAGCTAATAAGTGGCAGAAAAGGATATAAACACAGCTTACTCTTCACTCCATATTGAGCACCCATTCAACGAACACCACATACTGCTACACCATTTAATATACCTCTACATCAGGTATGTTGCACCATTCAACAAACCATGACTTCATAGTGCCGCACCATTCAACAAACTATACCATACTGCTAAGGCATTGAAAAAAACCCATATCGCACTGCTGCACCATTCAACTAACCTCTACACCATACTGTGACATCATTCAAAAAAACACTAACCCATAGTGCTATACTAATCACATACTCTCTACTGCTATACCATTCAACAAACCATGACTATATACAGCTATATACTATTCAAAAACAACTACACCACTACCACACGGCTCAACAAATCTCTATAGTGTCAACTGGGAGAGGATGAACAGTAGCCCTGGGATAGCTCTATGAGAGGAAACAGCAATGGTCAAGGACCTCTGCATCACCTCAAGACCACCAGATGCCCTTCCCACCATGAGCATGACAAGAAGGAAGAGGATGAAGGGGTGGGTGGGTTTTTCAGCATCCAAGGAATGCTATTGTGTATAAAAAGGAATGGTAGGGCTTGAAACCCGTAGCACAGTGGTTACGGTGCCAGCCACATGCACCAAGGGCCATGGGTTTGAACCTGGCCGGGGCCTGCTAAGCAACAAGGACAACTGCAATAACATAACAACAACAAATAGTTGGGTGTTGGTGGGAGCCTGTAGTCCCAGCTACTTGGGAGGCTGAAGCAAGAGAATTGCTGAAGCCTAAGAGTTTGAGGTTGCTGTGAGCTGTGACACCACAGCACTCTACCAAGGGTGTCATAGTAAGACTCTGTCTAAAAAAAAAAAAAAAAAAAAACAGAAAAGAAAAGAATGCTAGATGTTATGTTTTCATTATCTAATTAGCTCTTAAACCTATAAACCTCTTTGTTTTCTAAAGCCTTTACATTCAACATGTACATTTTCTTTATTTATGGGTGTAGTGCATTTTGTGTTAAAATAAAAAATACTTTTACTTTCTCTTTGATTTATTCTCAAAATTACAATTGGATAGATGAATTTCTCCCTAAACATTTCACACACTTACAAACTTGACTCATTAAATTCCTTTAGAGACTTCAAACCACAGACACAAATACAGCATATCCGAATTCTCCTGAGAAGTCCAAACACCAAACGGCAAACTTAGAAATCTAACAAGTAAAATCTCCCTAATTACTCAAGTGACTTATAAGTCTAGCAAAGCAGATTTATAAATTTGATGAATAAATCATATTTTCTTTCTTTCTTTCTGTCTTTTTAAGTGACAGGATAGAGTTTATTGACAGAAAAGGAATAGAGAAGAAAAGAAGGGCAGTGGAAACTCCGGCAGTGGAGAGGGGGGAACCCGAGTGGGAAGCTGCTGTGTCAATGCTGTTGATTCATTACTCCATCCGAGAGTTACAAATTACTCACATAACCAAGGGGAACAGAATTACCATCTTGGCCTTGTGGTGTCAACTGAGTTTATAAACTCCCCATATTGAAGGCCCCCAGGGTCAGCCCTTGAACTTCCTGTTTTCTTTATTTACACTCACTTCTTGGCTAGCTCATCTAGTCCTGCAGCTCTAAGCACCTTCTATGTGCAGATGACTTCCTGTTGTATATCTCCAGCTCTGGAAGGCGTTAGTGGGGCCCGCCCATATTTCTGGTCTTCCCTTTCAGGTACATAAGAGAACTAAGCTTCTTCACCCCTTTGAAGTTATTGGTTGGCCAAAAAGAAAATGAAAAGTGTGAGCAGGGTTAGGGGTCACCTCAGAGTGGAGGCATTTCATTGCTGATGGGGACTCTAGCTCTTTTCTTCCTCTTCCCTTAGCAATCGTCCAGGTAGCAGAGCCTCCCTTAGCTGCACCCAGAGGGGAAATGACCTGGAGCAGAGCCCTGCACCAGGAAAGAAACTGTCATTGTGTCGATCCAGTGAGATTCAGCTGGTGTGTGTTACTGCAGCTCAGCCTCCCCCTATCCTGACTCATATCAGCCCAGACCTCTGTCCTCAACTCTAGAAACAGATCTCAAACGCTGGCTCAACATCTCCACTCGAATGGCTAGGTAGGCATTTCACACCTAACAGGTCCGCAGCTGAATCTCCCCCACCAGAGCGCCTTGCTCCTTTCTACCTTCCCCATCCCAGCTGGATGTGGTCTCCATCCTTCTAATGGCTCAGGTGCCAAACGTCAGAGTCATCCTCATCTCCAGTATCCTTCGCTCTCCTACTACTCATATCAATCCTTTAGCTCCACCTTCCAAATACATTCAGAAGAGAACCATTTCTCACTCCCTCCTGTGCTGCCACCCTGACCTCAGCTGCCTTCCTCTCTCCCTTGGACGATTACAACATCCACCTGACTTGCCTCCCTGTGTCTATTCCCCTTTGCCCCTACGGTCATTCTTTTCTAGCCAGCCAAGCAGACCCACGGCCCTGCAGCAGCTCTCTCTCTTCACTCCCAGTAAAAGCCAAAGTCCCACAAGACCCGCAAGGTCCTCTCAATGCTTCTCTGACTGCAGCTTTTATTATCGTCCCCTTTACTCATTTCACTTCAGCCGCACTGGCCTCTTTGCTATTCCTTGAACAGACTAAGCACATTTCCAAGTCAGCTCTGGCCGTTCTCTGGGCCTGGAATATTCTTTCCCTCGATACCCATTTGGTTAATCTCCTCACTTCCTGCAAGTTTTTGTTCAAATCTCACCAAGTCCCAATTTAATACTGCAAACTCAGCACCTCTGGACCTCCCACCCAATTTTTTTTCATAGCATTTACCACCCTATAACTATTGCACAATCTACTTCTTGGTTAGGCTTGTCGCATGCTGACCTTTCTTAGCTAAAGTGTAAACTCCACAAGGACAGATAGTTTGTGCATATTTTTTCCACCACCGTACCTGGAATAGTGCACATAATAGGTGGTCTATAAATATTTGCTGAAACCACCTGTTGAATTAATGAAGACGTGCATTACTAGTTAGGACTGGGACACAAGATCAGTGTTCTCTTTCCAAGATGATCTTGTCCCAAATATTTGTTGGGCTAAGCTGAATTGCTGCTGCCTGGTTTTTAATGATGGTACTTAGATACATAAGCATAGAGAGTATTTTCTGCAAACATTGTTGGAATCTCATAATTGCCTCTCCTTTAATGCACTACATTACTACATTTTAGTTGTCCCTTTTTAGGATTGTTATGCATATTTTTGCACAGAAATACACAGTAGTTTTCTTTCTTTGAAATGCTAAAGTTATCACACAATTTGGCTAGTTATAGAGTCCCAGAATTGTTTGCTTTTTCACAACAATAAGATTTTCTAAGCCATTTTTAATTTCTCTGCCCTACACATAGAATTATAGACTCAGCTACTCTCCAAAGAGCCCTGGTTTCTTTTAGTAGAAAATAATATTAGTGACCAAAACCTACCTGCTAGGGGACCCATATCAGAGTCTTCCCTTTGAGTACAGGTGGAGGCAACATCCCTCCTGGACTACTTCACTGACACAGAGACATATGTTTTCAAGAGGTGCCATTAGTCAGAAGGCTGGTAGGAAAACGGAAGCCACATTAGGAATTCAGAACAGAAGAGCTATAATACAGGTAATTGATTACAAAGCTATTAGGTATCAAGGAAAAAAGCAAAGGGGGAATGCTGAAGTAAACACAGAATAACTGTGTTAGCTCCCATGTCTAGGACAGGGGAGCAAAAGGGCAGAGGGGACATTACCAGAGACCAGGACTTCAGAGGACAGGCCTGCAGGGCCAATGCTGGGACATCTCCCCACACATCTGGTGCTCAGCCTTCCAACGAGGGTGTGATCTCAGTGTGGGCCTGGCGCCCTGAGGAAGTATATGTGTAGACAACATACTGTTTATCCATTCACCTGTCAACACACACCTGAGCTGCTTCTATCTTTTGGCTGTTGGGAATAATGCCACTGTGAACAGGTATATAGATTTCTCTTCTCTTTTATGATCCGATATAGCTTTTGGCCCTCATTCTGCAGGAGTGGTCCTGCACCATGTCACCTTCTTTCATTCTAAAACAAAGTTCATATAGTAATACAGCCTGAGATGCTATAATTTCAAGAAAGTGAATATAATGAAATGGAGGATGTTGAAAAATAGCAAGATGCTTGCACACTACACAGAGCGACCACAGGCACAAAGGTAGGCTGCCTCAGTGCACAGTATTGGTGATTCAAATACCATGGGTACTGGTGCTTGGTGGCATGATTGCCTAAAAGCAGTAACCAACACTTAGTAAAGGTTGAAACAAAGTAGCTGCACTCTTAGAAATTCAGTACAAATTCATATTGAGCAAGAAATATTCGATGTTTCTTTGTAAAACAAAATCCTTTTCTTGGCTCAGATAATTTTAAATTACCCTTGTGGATATCATATAGGGCACTGGAAATTCATAAAGGGCATGGGAAGATCTATTGTGCAAGACAGTCTGATGCATTGCAGGACATCTAACATCCCTGGCCCTCAATCATTATGACAGCCAAGAAATGCCCCCAGACATTTCCAAAATGCCCTTAGAAGGCAACACTGCCCATATTAAGAATCCCTGTTCTACCTGCCTATATGAGTTAAGTCTTACCACAATAGTGCTGTGTAACTGTGGCAGCCATGAGAAAGCACCCCGCAAAATCATTAGTCTAATTGAACAATTAGCATGCTCTGAAATCTACTGCCATGTTTGTGCCAAGGCTGTGTCACCCATGGGTCACTCCCAGCCAATGAGAATGCTAAGGTGAACCTGTTTCTTGGAGGCTTCAGACCCCTCTGGCAGGTGCCCTTGACCTGAGGCCACCCCAAAGCTTTGCTACACCTTCCCATTGACTCTCTTTCCTTCACTTGGAGTCACACTTGCATTGCCTTTGGACAGCTCTCCTACCCAATAGCTCCCTCTGTATTTTCTCTCATGTAGGAATTTCCCCTACTGAAGAAACTCCTTGCACATTTTATCCCATCTGGCATCTGTTTCTTGAAGGACTTGGAGCCACACAGTCACAAAGAAGCCACAAAACCTGCACGGTATACTGCTGTGTTTATTGTTCATGTTTTGGAAGGAGTGGGGGGTGGGACTAAAAAGTTCTGCTGATCTTGGCTGGACATGCTCCCATATCCAGGGGTTGACTGGTGGGCAATTGGTCTTGGATGACCTCCACTGTGATGACTGGGGGACTCAGCTGTGATTCGGTGTCTCCACCCCCAGCAGGCTAGCCCAGTCATGGTCTCATGGCAACCGCACGGGAGCAAGAGAAAAGCCCAGTGTCCATGGTGCAGGACCTCTGCCTCTGTTTGCCTCAGGTCAGCCGTACCCACTGGCTGAGAGGATCATGTGGCTGAGCCCAGATTTAGACTTGGAAGGCCTCGAAAAGGAACATAACAAAGGGTTGAGAGTCATGAAGAATGGACTATTTTTGTAACCTATCACAATACCCATGCATTTTTCTTACAAGTGCAAAGCCTCTTGCTCAATTAAAAAAAATCATAACTTCCCTTGCAATTTTCTATGATCACATCTTTGTAGAGGATGATAGAGAAGAAGTCTGAGATGGTTACCAAAGACTCCGTATTTACCAAAAAAACTCTAAGTCTATTTATCCACATAAGGTCTTTAAACTGGAAAAGACTTTCATTACATTCACTGCTGAGTTAAACTCTGTGCAATGACCCAGTGTGATGGCTGCCAACAACAAAGACTACATCAGTTGCAGATAGCAAAAAACCCTACATTTTCTGGCTGGGCACAGCGGCTCACACCTGTAATCCTAGCACTCCAGGAGGCCAAGGTGGGCAGATTGCTTGAACTCAGGAGTTCAAGACCAGCCTGAGCAAGAGTGAGAATCCCATCTCTACTAAAAATGGAAAAATTAGCCAGGCATTGTGCTAGAAGCCTGTAGTCCCACCTACTTGGGAGGCTGAAGTAGGAGAATCACTTGAACCCAGGAGTTTGTGGTTGCTATGAGCTACCTGTGCAACAGAGCAAGACTCTGTCTTAAAAAAATATATATGTAATGATCTACGTTTTCTTTGTACATTACAGCAATTTATTGAATTTTCAAACTCCTTCCACATAGCCAGTACAGAAGCTAGGATATTATTATTTTTCAAATAAACTTGAATGATTTCAAAGTTATCACCATGATAACATCACTTACCTGTAGGCCAACATTCTTAAGTGGGAGGAAAAACTGTTACGTTACAGGTCACTAGCCAGGAATGACATCCAAACCTGGGTCCTCCTGTGGTGGTAGGCATGTGTTTATGCATCATTTGCCACGTGTGTCCTTGCAGAAAATGAATGGAGAAACACAGCTCCGGCCCACGGGACCTCTCACTGCTCCAAGCTTCTATGATACTTATCATTCTACTGAGATGGCACAATTCTGCTGTGTGACAAAATCAAATGTAGAGGGGATTTTGCCCCATTATTCTTTCTTGTAAAAAAATAAGGTTTTATAATTTTGAAATTTTCTAAACCTACAGAAAAGTTTCTAGAACAAAACAGAGGACACCCATGTGATCCTCATCCAGTTTCCCCAGGTACTGACATCTTACCTGCCCTGCCATACCACCCTCTTTATATTTATACCCATTTCTTCTTTGTCAGGTCACCCAAGGGTGGCAGACACCAAGACATTTCATCCCACAATGCTTGTCTGCGTCTCTCAGGAATGAGGCCAGTCCCACTATCAGAACACCCATTGCCTCACCTGAAAAGGCTCACCAAGAAGTTCAATACGTGCTCTACATGAAAATTTTTCTAATTGTCTCAAATTTATGCTTTAGTTTTCTTTTAGTCCAGATTCCATCGCATTTCATTGTTATATTTCATTAACCAATTAACTGGAAGAATTAAAAGTATATAAATGCCCTTGTTAGTATAGTTTTAAAAAAGAAAGAAAGAAAAGAAAAGAAAAAACAAGTACACGAATGCCTGGGTCTTACCCCAGAGCTATAAAAACAAAATTTCCAAGATGGAGCCCTGGAGTCTGTCCTTTTCACTCTTTCTAGGTGACTCTGATAAGAGTCAAGTTTGGGGACCTCTGAGCTCTTGAAAAGTCGGTTATCTTTTCAGGAGTCCTGTCTTTTTCTTCAAATAAACTTTAAACCACATCAGTGAATTCTTGTGCCAACCACAACAAATTCTTGAGAGAACCACAGCCAATTCTAATTGATATCTATTTCTACTCTACCTGATCTAAGCCTGATTGACAGGCTTTGAAGGCCTAGCTGTAGATCTTGGACATTCTCTTTAATTCTAAACTCTACTAATTCAATGTCCTTACAAATACTTCTTTATTAAATAGTTGGGGGGGGGGTTGGTTTGTTAAAATGTAGGTTCCTAGGCTCTCTCCAGGCTCAAGAACATGCATTTTCGTTTGCTACTGAAGTAGCTCTTATTCCCCTTTTTATGCTCACTCTATGGACCTTGCAGAGTGAATGACTCCCAGTAAGCAGCTCAGTAAATGTCAGGTTGTGTTGTTAAATTAAATCCTTACCCCTAGAACTGCCACCCACAAAACACAGACACCAACCTAACTACATTCTCATCTTTTAACTCATCTCTTTCAGGGCTTCTGTTTCACTAGTCTTCTCTAAGAAGACAATATCTTACTAAGGCAAAATTTCTTTAAAAAAAAGGAAAGAAGAAGAAGAAGAAAATATATCAGTTAATGTATCTTTAGCTGGTCTCTAAAACCACAGAAACAGGCAACTTATTTCTGTATCATCCTGCCTTTCACTCCCATTCTGACCAAATTCCCCTTTTAGTATTGACTCAAATTGTTTCTCTGAGTCTAGGCCTGACCTTCCAGTTGTAAGGCCACCTTCATGGCCTCTTTTTTCTCTTTTTTTTTTTTTTTTTCTTTTTGGTGGGTAGAGATGATACCAAGGGGAACTCAGAGGAAAGATTATAGATTACAAAATCGCCAGCACTTTGATGCCAGTGTGCCACTGTATACAAATTGTCCACCATGGAAGAAAAAGAATTTATTTATTATTTTAGATTTTTACTTTGCTTGCTCTGTTTGCTAAGTAATCTGATCTATTTGAAAAGCAAATATTCTTTTTTAAAAAAATCACGTACCTTCTACAAAGCTGTTTTGCTGACATGGGAAGAACTTAATTGGCATTTAAACTTTTTAATATAATTGTTGGTTAAACTATCTGGTGTCTCTTAGTTAAGGTAAAGAAGTACTGTAGAATCCAAATTTGCCTAGGGGAAGGATATAATTTTCTGCTTTCAGTTGATGGCAGAAAATAAATCTTACTCCATGATGCCAGTGATTCTTCTAGTGACTCCAGTGAAATCATGAGGAAAATATGTAATGGTCATCAGATGTGAAGAGAGAATGGCCATAACCTCTTTGCTTTGCTAGCAGAGGCCAGCATGTGGTTATAACACAGACTATTCTTGAATATATATTGGGAGTGAAAAACAGCCACTCTAACAAGGTAGGGGTTAAATCATTGTTATCACTTTTAAAGTAAGAAATCCATAGCCTAGCCATTGCTTTAGTGAGGGAAACTGATCCTTCTTCATGATGGATAATGCAGGCATGGTATTAAGAAAATGACTAAATGGGGCAGCACCTGTGGCTCAAAGTAGTAGGGTGCTGACCCCATATGCCAGAGGTGGCAGGTTCAAACCCAGCTCTGGCCAAAAACTGCAAAAAAAATAATAATAAGCAAATGATGTCAAAAGAACCTTTTTCTTTTACTTTTTTTTTTTTTAGTTGACAATAAAAATTGCATAGATTTATGGTGTAAGACATGATGCTTTGATACATATATACATTGTAGAGTGGCTAAATCAAACTATTTAACATACATATTATGTCACATACTTATTTTATGGTGAGAACACTGAAACTACTTAGCTATTTTCACATATACAATACATTATTATTAACTGAGTCACCAAGATGTGTAATAGAGCTGTTGGAATTATCCCTCCTGCTTAATTGAAATTTTGTGTCCTTTGACCAACATCTCTCCAGTCCCCCCATATAGAGGATTAAACATCACACTTAGTACAATAGCCACCAATATCATAACTCATCTGAGGAATTACTTAGAACAAGACATTCTCCTGGCAAGCCTGGAAATCTCTTGTGACTTAGAAGGCAAGCCACCAAGTAACTCAGCAATCCTGGAGGAGCAAAGTTCAGTCCTGTAGTAGTAAGGCTAATGTTAAACATTAAGCATTTTATGGCAGTTACTTAAAGGATTAATGGGGAAAAGTTGCATTTAGTATTTTGGAGATCATTTCCTTACCACCCTTGAAGATCATTTCCTTGAGTACATACTTTCTTGACACCTATGAGATCATTTCCCTGTGCAGGCAGCCCCTGCTTGTCTTTGCTTAGTAATCTTTCCACCCGTTATGTATCTTCTCAATAAAAGGACTCTGTGGGAAGTGCTCAGGGCTATTCTGCAACTATGGTTAGCCTCGCCTCCTGCAGCATGTACTGTCAATCTGGGTCTCGCCTGATCATTTATGTGGTCATGACACCCCCACCCTCTATCCTCTGGTAATCACCATTTTACTCTCTGTTTCTAGGTGTTCAACTTTTTTAGATTCCACATATAAGTGAGATCATGCAGTATTTGTGTTTATGTGCCTGGCTTAACATAATATCCTTCAGGTTCATTCATGTTGTTTCAAGGATGGGATTTCCTTCTTTTCTAAGGCTGAATAGTATTCTAATGTGTATACATAATATTTTTTTTTTTTTTTGAGACAGAGCCTCAAGCTGTCACCCTGGGTTGAGTGCTATGGCATCACAGCTCACAGCAACCTCCAACTCCTGGGCTCAAGCCAGTCTCCTGCCTCTGCCTCCCAAGTAACTGGGACTACAGGCGCCTGCCACAATGCCCAGCTACTTTTTTGGTTGCAGCCATCATTGTTGTTTTGCGGGCCCTTGCTGGATTCGAACCCGCCAGCTCAGGTGTATGTGGCTGGCGCCTTAGCTGCTTGAGCCACAGGCACTGAGCCCATAACATATTTTTGTTATCTATTCATCCCTTGATGAACACTTAGGTTGACTCCACGTCTTGGCTATTATGAATAATGATGCAATAAACACGGGAATACAGATATATCTCTTAGACATATTCATTTCAAATCTTTTGGATTTAAACCCAGATATGATATTGACGGATCATACAATAGTTCTATTCCTTTGCCCATTTTTTAAACGGGTTATTTGTTTTCTTGCTACTGAGTTGATTTCCTTATATACAAGGTATCCCAAAAATCACACCTAAAGTTGTTGTACATAGAGAAAATGGGAAATTGTAGCCAATTTTATCTTTATTTACAAAATACTCATTTGGGACTTCTATTTTAGTTAGTAACCCCTTAACAGATTGTACGTTTTGCAAATATATTCTCCCATTCTGTAGGTTGTCTCTTTACTCTGTTAATAGTTTCCATTGCTGTGCAGGAGCTTTTTAGTTTGACATAATTCCATTTGTCTATTTTTGCTTTTGTTGCCTGTGTTTTGGTGGTCACATCTAAAAAAATCATTGCCCATACTAACCTCATGGAGCCATTTTACTATATTTTCTTCTAGTAGTTTTATAGTTTCAGATCATACATTTAAGTTGTTAATCTATTTTGAGTTAACTTTTGTAGATGGTGTGAGAGGAGAGCTTAATTTCACTCTTTTGCAGTAGATACCCAGTTTTACCACGCGTTTAATGAAGACACTATCCAAAGGAACTTTCAAATAGCATCTAAAGAAACACCAGAACTAGGAAGTAGTGACATATATATGCTGCTCTGGCCCACAAGACACAAGCATTTAAGCAGGTATTTTACTGTGGATGAACATGGCTGCAAATTCTTTGCTATTCTCCCCCACTGAGTGGTGAAGTCTAATTATCCTCCTTTGAATTTAGGCTGGTCTTAGCGACTTGTTTGACTAACAGAATGCAAAAGAGTAATGTTCTAGGACTTCTGAGGCTAGGTCAGAAGAAGGCTGCAGCTTCTGCCTATATTTCTTATAACTCTTACTCTCAGGGACGTCAACAACTATGTAAGAGATTTGATCTCACTGAGGTTGCCATACTATGAGGAAGCCTAAGCTTCCAACTAGCCACATTGGGAGTGGAGGGAAGAGAGAGATACCCCGCTAGCTCCAGCTATTCCAGCACCACCAGCCCAAGTGCCAGTCATATGAGTGAAAGAGCCATCTCAGACACTTCAGCCTCAGTAGATGAGATGTGGGAAAGAACCAGAGATCTTAGTGGACAGCCAGAACCTAGGCCACAGGAATAGCACTTCAGTTGAGCGATCTCAACCATGTGCAACCATTAAGCCACCCCAGCTGGGGTCTCAGCCATTGTAGAACAGAGATGAAACCCCCTGCTGTATCCTGAGTTTCTGGCCTAGAAAATTAAGAGCATAAGAAAATGTCTATTCACCTACAGTGCATCTTACAAGGGTACATGTGAAACTTACTAAATGTATAATATAAATTCAGATACACTCCCATCTTTATTCTGGTGCCAGGCTGAATGGGCAGCATTTGCATACAGAAGTCCAAGTACAATTCTGCAAAAAACATTTTGATGTCTCTGCTTGCATCACATCCACTTACTCCTTTGACCAAAAGTCACATGGCCAAGCTCAAAGTCAATAGGGTGGGTACATACACTCCTATTCAAGTGGAAGGAAGAAGGGAGGAGATACCTACTGAACAATATCTCTACCTATCACAGAATTCAAGCATCAGATTGTGGTGGTGGTGAAGATGAGTAGGGTCAGGCTAGATCACTTTTAAGGTATTTCTACAATTTGGTACTATATACATTTAGAACACACAGAGAATACATATAAATGTTACTGGAGAAAGTCTCTAATACAGAAATTAATTTTTTTGGCGCTAAAAAACTACAAACAGGAGGTATGTACATTTATGAAAAGACAAAAAAGTTACAAAAGAATAAAAGGAAAGGGATCAAGAAAAGAAAGAAAGGACAGGCATGGTGATTCATGCTTGTAATCCCAGAACTTTGGGAGGCTGAGGCAGGAGGATCACTTGAGTCCAGGAGTTTGAAATACAGTGAGCTATGATGATGCCACTGCATTCTAGCCCAGGAAATACGGAAAGACTCTGTCTTAAAAAGAAGAAAGAAAGAAGGAATGGAGGAAGAGAGGGAGAGAGGAAGGCAGGGAGGAAGGAGGCAGAAAGTGAAACCTTTCACAGAGAGATATGATAGCATTACTAGCTGTTGCTCAGAAACCAGAGAGAACACTTCTTGGTTTGCCTCACAAGTAGGCAAAGTGGTTATAGGGCAGCCAATCCTTGAAAGAGGCCAAAACCTCTTCCCAAGGAGAGGTTTTGCTAATTCAATGGCAGGTATATTTGACATAGGATAAGGCACCCCCTAAAAATGCTCCTTCACCAGGCACCGCACTTATCATGGAGTTCCCCACTCCCAGTTGAGGGTTAAATATTAAAATAGCTCTGGAGGGCACAGGAACAGCACAAAAAGCTGTGGGCAGCAAGCAGAGCTGGAGCAAAGGAGATTCAGAAAGGCTGTAGAAGGGGAGTGGTATCTGAACTGGGACTGGAAGGAGAAGCAAAAAAAAAAAAAAAATGTGGAACAGCACACAGTTCCATTTTTGTTGGGTGCAGAGAGGACACAGGCTGGAGAATAAGCTGAGGCCAAGTCAGGGCAGGCCTTGAGTGCCAGGATGAGGAACACATTCTCAATGCAGTGGGAACCACTGAAGGCTTTTGAACAACAAGTGACATGAAGAAATTGTCCTCCAATATCATTCTTCTGTTTCTTTAGTAACATAAGCCCCAATTTTTAAACAGGTGCATGCCTGTGCAAAATAAAAATTACATTTCCTAACTCCTCTTGCAGCTAGGTGTGGTCATTTGACTCAATTCTAGTTAATAAAATATAAAGGAAAGAATGCACATAGCTTTTGGAAAGTGCTCTTTCTTACAGGGAGAAGGCATGGCTTCATTGCTCCTTTTTTTTTCCCTGCTGCATAAAAGATGAGCCTAATCCTAACATACATATTACTCATTAGAAAGATTAGCCTGGGCAAGGCAAAAAACAGGATGGAACAAATGTCCTATTAGAGGTGGGAAAACTAATGAGAAGAACATTTCAGTAGCCAGACAAGAAGTGAGGAAATAAGAAATTAGCCAGTGGGAATAGATGGGAGGGGGAGATGTGATAAATATTTCAAAAGAAATATGTCTGTGGCACTTGGCAAGTCATTGGATGAGACAAGACACTACAGAGAAGAATCAAAGATCACTTTGAAGTTTCACACAAAGGTGACAGGTTCAAAGGTATTTTAACAGAAACAAGAGAGTAGAAAGATTGAGAAAGGCGACCGTGAGTTTGGTTTTGAACATGTTGAGTTGAGATGTCTGCAGGATGCGAAGTGGAGATGTAAAGCAGGCAATAGAAAGGTGCTTCTGGAGCATGATTTGAGCGTGCACAGAAGTAGTCAAAACAGTGTCTGTCTGCAGGAATTACTCTTTCTTCCATGCACCCAGAGAAATAAACTGCATACTGGAAAACCAGATAATACAGTTTTTCACCTGACACTACCCCCTTCCTCCCACAAAAACAGACAAACGAAAACCTCGACAAACTATAACCTATGTCTGGTTGGCTTCAAGTAATGAAATCCTCACTATCTCAAAATTTGGACAGCTCCTTAAAGTTCCTTATGAAGGCATTTGGACTTGCACAAACACCTGCCATGAATGTTTCAAGACACTCCTTTTCAGCATGAAATCTATAGTAAATTGCCATCTACTTCAATTCAGATTAGCCACACTTAAGATTTGCCCTTCACAGAAGCCTTGAAAGAACACTTCCTTTCAAAAGCAGGATGAAAATACAATAAAGGTGAACACAGTAAAACGACCCTGCAAGCGGTTTCCCTTACATGCAGTAACCAGAGCAGATATTAAACAAAAGATAAAGAGGAAATTAATAGGGCGTGAACAATAAGGAACCACCTTTCAAACTGGCTAAATCATCCACTGTGCTGCTTTTGCGCCCGGCCTGGGGTCGGGGGATGGAAGAGGTTAAAATCCAGCGGCTTGTGTGTTTCAGCTGAGGTTACGTGGCAGAAGCTAACTGGAAGTGGTGGCGTGAGAGCTGTTTCATCTAGAGGAGTTTCCGGTTTTCAGCGCGGTTGCAGCAGACGACCCCGGCCTCATCAGCCAAACCACACGCCTAGGAGCATCCAGGTGCTCTGGGTGGCGCGGCCCAGGTTCAGGGTCTGGTGCCATCGCCAACTCCCCTTTCACTTAGGATAAGCTTTGTTAGGGCCCTCAAAGAGCACATGACAAGGCTTTTCTTATCTATCCCTTCCTTCCTCCCTCCTTTGTCTCAGGGCTGGGCCTGTACTGGGCACTATGCGTCCTTTAACTGGGCACTATGCGTCCTTTCCTACACAAAACCCCACAGGACCTCTCGAAGAAAGAATTTTACGCAGGAGAACACTGCGGAAGGATCGTCTGGGTCTTTTGATCGCGCGCAGCCCCTTAGCTGGAGGCCGGCGAGCTCTAGGGCAGACCTCCAGGCCACTCGCAGCGCGAAAGCACAGACCTGGAGGGATGCCCTCCCCTCCCCCAGTCCCCTGGCAGGGAACGCCGCAGAGTTCCACATTCTAACCTGCCCGCTGACTCCGAGGGCCCAAACCCCAGACCACCAGGAGAGGCCCCGGGAGGTGCCAACAACCCCGGGCCGCCCTTGAGGCAGCGCCTCCCCGCGGTCGTCCCGGAGCCGGTCTCCGTTAGCCCGGCCCGCAGGCGGCGGCCAGAACAAGGATTAGGCGGGCGCCGCCTCCGCCCCGGGGTCCTCAGGCAGAGCGTCCCCACCGGCTGCCCCTGCCCCCGCGCGGGCCACCGGGGTAGGGGCTGAGCGCGAGGCGGCGGCTCGCGGGCTCTGATTGGCCAAGGCCGCGGGGGCGGGGTAGTGGGTGTGAAGGGGCGGGGCCCGGGCTTCCCACTGCCCCCACCCTCCTTTCCAGCGAGTCTTCCCGAGCTGCTCTGCGTTGCATCATCTCCAGACGGCGGCTTCTAGGGAAGGGCTAGGCGCGGCGCGTCTCATTCGGCCCTGGGTGCCAACCCACGCTCTGTTGAGCTTCTCCTCGCCCTTTCAGCACCTGCTTCTGTGCCAGGCTGGAAACTCCCGGGAGCCGCTTCCGAGAGCCGACGGGACTCAGCTCGTTCCAATCCATTCATTGAGAGCCCAGTCTTTTTCCTGAGCCCGACTCCCTTGCGTCCTCCAGCTCGGAACCCTGGGCCAAGCCATGGAGAAAAGCAGCGAGACCAACGGTTACCTCGACAGCGCCCATGCCAGGCCTGAGGCGCGGCCCAGCGCGCCGGGGACCGCGGCGGGACGCGCGGGGCGCTGCGCCGGCTTCCTGCGGCGCCACGCGCTGGTGCTGCTCACCGTGTCTGGAGTGCTGGCGGGCGCCGGCCTGGGTGCGGCCCTGCGCGGGCTGGAGCTGAGCCGCACGCAGGTCACCTACCTGGCATTCCCCGGCGAGATGCTGCTCCGCATGCTGCGCATGATCATCCTGCCGCTGGTGGTCTGCAGCCTGGTGTCCGGCGCCGCCTCCCTGGACGCCAGTTCCCTCGGGCGTCTGGGCGGCATCGCCGTCGCCTACTTTGGCCTCACCACGCTGGGTGCCTCCGCGCTCGCCGTCGCTTTGGCGTTCATTATCAAGCCAGGGTCCGGTGCGCAGACCCTGCAATCCAGCGACCTGGGGCTGGAGGAGGCCGGGCCTCCTCCCGTCCCCAAAGAAACGGTGGACTCTTTCCTCGACCTGGCCAGGTAACACTCATCACCTAGCCGAGGGCTCAGGGAAGATGTCAGTCTCCAGTGCCCTTCAGATCATGCACACGTACATTCATATACTCCTAAGAGTTAATTCTTATTTGGCTGATGGTGGTCTCTAACATTTTTAAAGTATCAGAAGAACGTCTGAAGTCTTTGCATGTTGACCACACCTTTGCAAACAGCTGGGACAGACCAGACAATCTCAAGAGCAGGGCCACATCTTTTAGCAAAAATCGCCCCTACCGTTAGGTGGGTGTGTTAGAGAAGAGTCAGCTGTCCCACCTGTTCTAGATTCTTACACTCTAGCGCTGCCTTCCCCGGGAAAAGTGTTCCGTCTATGTCCCAGTATCTTTGCCCCGTTTTATCCCAAGGTGCCCAAAAGCTTCTGGAAGCGTTGGTTAAATTTTGCCTGTCGGGTCATCCTGCTTGCATTCTGTGGCTTTCTCTGTTTCAGTCCCGGGCTGCAAAGGAACTGGCAATTCTCTGAGGAGCTTTCAGTGTGTCAGCCAGGGATAGCAGGGCTGGGGTTAGTTTGTGGGACCTATCACCCAGAAATTTGCCTCTCCTGGGGGATCAGGACAGGTTGCTGTCCAGCCCAGTCAGGACCACCTCAGAGTATCCTGTTTCCATGGGCTTTCTTGGTGGGAAGGAGGGAGAGGGGAGAGAGGAGCATCTTTGCTTAGCTTTGCCCTCTTTTTGTCACCGTTAGAAGTTGCATTTCATTCCTTCAGATGAAATAGTGTAGTTTTTTGTGAATTACCCACGCATAATGGTTTCTCCTTTAGCCCAAAGTTCACAGGTGGGAAAACTGCTGCCTGGAGTCATTAACTGATGATGTAACCAAGTTCAGCAGAGTCCAGCTGCCCCCCACCCCCTCTGGGTTTCTGATAGTTCTAGATTCTGAGTCTTGGAGGTGTATTTTGTCTTGAGTCATTGAGGCAAATTTCCTCATTGCTAAGGCTGTGAAAAACAGCAAACCCTGGCAAAGTAAATTGCCTTTTCCACTGTTTTCCATCTTTGCTCCTGGAAAATATGATGACTGTCTGCCACTTAAGAGAGTAATTTAAAATAACAACCAAAAAAAAAAAACTGTTGAGAGGGAGCAAAAGTTCTTGCCAAAAAGGCAGGTGGGAGTGGCCTATTAGGACTTTGATGGGATCCCAGCCTTTGTTCTGTGTCTGGCAGCTTGATACTTGGAATTTTTAGAGATTTTTTTTAAGTTTGGTGACTTTTCAGTGAGTGCTGAAAAAAAATCTACTGAAGTGGAGGGCACTTTTGACTATTACCTTCAGGATATCATTCAGCTCTTGCAGGGAGGGAAGGCAATTAGGGGGTTAAAATATGCTTTTTTGCAGAGATCTGTGGTCAGGAGGGAATGTGGATGTTCCTCTGCCTGCTGGTGGCACCCCATTGAAAGCCTCAATAGCATTCTTTTATCTCCCAAAGGGAGAGGCTGGGAGGTTAGCTCATTATCACCTGCTCTAACTTCAGATAAAAAACCCTTCAGCTCCTACTTCTGAAGTGAATGGTGATCCAGGGTCACAGCTTAGCAGTCAATGTAGGTGCAACTTTTCAATGACCTGGGCTGCACTTCCATAGGAGGGCTAAGAGAAGCTTTGTCATGGCTTGTTGGGAATAGGGAATGTTTCCTAATGCTTCCAAAAGCCAATTTCATTTAATCAAGCAGCTCATGGATAAAGCAGAGCAGGTGGTATATCCTATTTTATGACTGAGGAAACTGAGACAGATTAAGTGATGTGTTCGAGGTCATGGAATAGTGTAAGAGAAGAGGGATTAGAAGAACTAACTGCCCCCACAGTTTAGGACTCTCTGTTTCTCCTACGGTCTTTCTCCCCACCCTGCTGCCACAGTCAAAATGCTATAGTAATAATGGCACATTCCTAGTCTAGCATGACTGTCTCAGAAATGTTTTCTCTGAGCCAAAAGAGGAACCAGGTAAGCATATGACTGGTCAGGGCATATGCCCACTTCCTCTAACTAGGGGCTGAAGGTGAGGTCCCTGAGTGAAAGAAGGTGTGTGTGTACCTGTTCAGGTTCGGGTTTATGCTGAGCAGCTTATGAAAGGAAACTGAGTTTTGAGCCACCTGGAAGTGCTTGCTGGGTCTGGGGAGTCAGGTCAAATTACTTCCTTCAGGGAAATCTTATGGATGCCAATTTCATGTGACTCTGGGCATGTTCTTTGGAAAAGGCAGGTCCTAGTCCTCTCTGCCTTTGGGCATGTGAATGAAATGAGACTCTGCCAGCATTCACCTCAGTTATCCAGCGGGCCCTTGCCTGGTAACTGCTTTGAACTTAAACACCTGGAAATTTATTTTTTGAAGTGGGACCTTCGGCATGGTGGCTCACACCTATAATCTTAGCACTCTAGGAGGCCGAGGTGGGTGGATTGCTTGAGCTCAGGAGTTGGAGACCAGCCTGAACAATAGTGAGATCCTGTCTCTACTAAAAATAGAAAAACTAGCCAGGCATGGTGGTGGGTGCCTTAATGGCAGCTACTGGGGAGGCTGAGGCAAGAGGATCGCTTGAGCCCAAGAGTTTGAAGTTGGCACAACACTCTACCCAGAGCTATAGAGTGAGACTCTGTCTCAAAAAAAAAAAAAAAAAGTAAGAACTTCAAGTCAGAAATGAAGTTAGCAGGCATTCATTGTGTGTGTTTAAATTCAGAATGTTATTGCTTAGTGGTTTGATTTCCCACCACCCAATGGATTAGAAATAACAAAGTAGAATGGAGAGTTGGGATGGGAAGGCTGAAGCTGGGAGCACTGAGAAGTGACCTGATTGCAACTGGCAGGTAAGAGAATCATAGATTCCCCAAGTAGTCCAGAAATCCACACCTGGGAACCCAGCACAGCACAGAGATTCGGAACTCTGTATGACCCAAGGGATTTTCTTGTGGGTCTTCATCCACCATGAAATAGTTTTGGCACCAAAGAGACAAAAACAGGTTCTCAGGAAAGTAGTCATTCTGGAACTTCTTAGTCCCTAACTGTGCTTACTGAGGTTGTGGAGCATACCCAACTTTACTGTTCCTTGTTGTGGAGCATACTAACTTTTCTGTTCCTTGGTTTCCTCATCTTTATGATGGATAAATTATGATAAAGGATCATAATCATGATAGTACCTACTCATAGGGATGTTTTGAGAGTTAAATGAGTTGTATCTGTAAAGGTCTTAGAACAGGGCTGGTCCATGTATCTTGCTCTTGTTACAAATGGAGCAATGTGACTGAGTGATTGGATTTTTCCAGTTCACATGAGCAAATGGGAACAGCCTCCTTTCTACAACCTGAATAAATGAGGGCAAATGGGAAAAAAAATAATGTTTAGGGGAGCTCAAGATGAGTTAGAGCTAATATAGTTTTTACTTATTTTAGAGACAGGGTCTCACTTTGTTGCCAAGCCTAATGGCATTATCATAGCTCACTATAACCTTGAACTCTAGGGTTCCCACAGTCTTGCTGCCTTATTCTCCAGAGTAGCTTGAGCTACAGGTGCATGCTCCATGTCAAGCTAATTAAAAAAAAAAAAAAAAATTAGGGTGGTGCCTATGGCTCAAAGGAGTAGGGCGCTGGCCCCATATGCTGGAGGTGGTGGGTTCAAACCCAGCCTCGGCCAAAAACTGCAAAAAAAAAAATTTAGAGATGGAATCTTGCTGTTGCCAGGTTGGTCTTGAACTCCTGACCTTAAGCAATCCTTCTGCCTCAGCCTCCCATAGTGCTGGGATTACCGGCATAAGCCATATCACATGGTTGAGTCGTCTTCAGTGTATTGGGAACCACATGGCATCTGGTGGAGAAGTGAACAGGGACTATGGTTGGAACTAATGCAGTCATATTATGGGAAATTTGGAAAATGGGGGGGAAAGTCAAAACTAAACATGGAAGAGCCTTCCCTTCTGAAATGGGGCAGACATACTCCCAGACATTTCGGTTTCTTTTTCCTCTGCCTTACATGCTTATGGTCTCCAAAGTTCACTTCCATTTTCTTCAGCTGTAAATTGAAGGAATTGAGGCTACCGGCTGCTTACATTCCTTTGGGCTCTAAAATTTGTAGTTTTCAAATGAACCAAAGGCTTAACTGCCAAGGAGACAGGTAGGGCAGCATGTGGGCCCAGGGCTGCACTGGCAGTCGGAGGAGTAGCCCTGGGCCACTGGCTTTTGCATCAGTCTAGCAGGTTGCTGGCATGCACATGGTGAACACATGAGGATTTTGTCTGTTGCCTGGTTAGTTTTTTAGTCTTTTTCTTCCTTGTGCTCATTTTTTAAAGAGCAAGCAGTGCTCTGAACCCGTCCATTCACAGAGGGTGGTGTGGTAGATTTACCTTCCTTCCCAAGGACTGCTGTGAATACATATGGTCCTTCTCAAGCTACAAAGAACACATTTCTTAAGTATGTAAGAAGAAACCCATCAGAGACTGGGATTTAATATTAGCTCAAGTCAAGGGCATGAGTTATGAATAATTTCTTTTAAATATTGGCCATGGGTGGCGCCTGTGGCTCAGTGAGTAGGACACCGGCCCCATATACCGAGGGTGGTAGGTTCAAACCCAGCCCCGGCTGAACTGCAACTAAAAAATAGCCGGCCATTGTGGCGGGCACCTTGTAGTCCCAGCTGCTCCGGAGGGTGAGGCAGGAGAATCGCGGAAGCCCAAAAGCTGGAGGTTGGTGTGAGTCCTGCGACGTCACGGCACTCTACCAAGGGCGGTAAAGAGACTCTGTCTCTACACACACAAAAAAAATAATAAAATAAAAATAAATATTGGCCATGGTAGGTTATTTTAACTATGCCTATGTCTCTCACTTCTGTAGGCAAGATGAAGACTGGTAAGCACATCTAAGAAGGATCCAATTTAATAGAAGTTTCTCAGTCTTAACTAGTCACTAAAGCAGGAAAAAAAAAAGCTTTTAACTATTAAAAAAAAGTTTTTAACTCTTAGGAGAACCCTCAAATAGTTTAGAGACTGAAAAGAGCACAAACCCTTGGAGGTGGCATGGGTGGTGATTAAGAGCAGACACTGAGGCCAGCTTCCTGCGTTTAAACCCCAGCTGTACCACTTACTAGCTGGATGTGGATGAGTCATTTGGTTTGTCTCAGTGTTCTTATCTGTAAAATGAAGCTAATAAGATGCTAGAATTGTTATGAGGATTAAATAAGCTAATATTTGAGTCCCTTGCTATATGCTAGTATGTTCCAGCCTCTTGAAGACAGCTGAGAGCTACTTGATACAGATCATGAGGGCATTATTAACCTGATTTCTCCAAAAGTTCCCCACTCCAGGAGTCTAGCTGTCCCCTTTCAGTCTGGAATCTAAATCTGGTAGGCCTTTTTAAGGTAGGCCTTAAAAAGAGGGTAGATTAACCACCTGCCATCACCCATATCCCTCTTTGGCTTCTAACCTTGTAGGGTATACCAAGATCTGAAAAGGGTATATCCCTATTAACTACCTCTAACAATGAACACTAAGGATAATAAAAATTTATCAGGTGTACATACTGTTCCATATCCTGTTCTGAGAAGTCTTTGAACTTAAAAAAACAAATACTTCTGGAAAAAAAAAAAAAACCCTAATAAAAATAAATTGTTTACATTCTTCTCTTATAAAGCAGGGAAATATATACTGTCCTTGATAATAGGATCAAGAGAAAAAACAGTATCAGATGTATAAAGAATGTGTTTTTTTGTTTGTTTGTTTGTTTCTTTTGTAGAGACAGAGTCTCTCTTTACCGCCCTCAGTAGAGAATGTTTTTGAAGTTGGCCATTGCGTGAGCTGCATGAGTCTGTGCAGAACCTCTAGTCACAGTTCTACATTTGCAAGCTCAGTCTCGGCTCATACCAGTTTTTGTGTTCAAGTAATGTTTCCGAAAAGTCTTACAGCACTGGAAAGGCTTGTTGTTGATTTTCTCCCAGTTTGGTTTGACTTGGGTCTCTGGGTTTAGTAGTATGATCTTGGGGGTTTCACACACATTTTTACTTTGACCTATAATATGAAATTACATTCTGACCGGGCACAGCGGCTGTTGTTTGGTGGGCCCAGGCTGGATTCGAACCCACCAGCTCTAGTGTATGTGGCTGGCACCTTAGCCGCTTGAGCTACAGGCGCCAAGCCCAAAGAATATTTTTAATGTGATACATGCTGATATTTTATTTAATATATTTCATCTTTTCTTAAATGCAGTAGAAGCATTTACTGGTTGAATAAACTGATTGACATATGGAGGTGGTCAGTGTAAGGAACTACTGTACAGATATGTGCTTGTGGTATGAGTCTGGTCCATGAAAATTAGGGCGACTTGAGGGTTAATAGGGGGACCACACCTATGGAGCACATTGCAAGTACAAGTTGGATCTATCAGGTGTAGAACACAAATGTCTTAATTTGTAATTGGGTAAATGAGGTGAAGGCTATGTTGATTAGTAGGATGTAAGCACTCCAATTTGTACAAATAATCAACACATTGAATCCCATAATGGCATAAATGTATTTATGATCTATATACAAATGACTTAATAAAATAAACAAGGAAAG
>CAUYPK010120218.1:0-16418 GCA_963574355.1 Loris lydekkerianus
ATTCTTGAGATACTTTACTAAGAAGAATATGTTCCAGCTCCATCCATGTAAACATGAAAGAGGTAAAGTCTCCATCTTTCTTTAAGGCTGCATAATATTCCATGGTGTACATATACCACAATTTATTAATCCATTTGTGTATTGATGGGCACTTGGCTTTTTCTATGACTTAGCAATTATGAATAGGGCTGCGATAAACATTCTGGTAGAAATATCTTTGTTAAGATGTGATTTTTGGTCCTCTGGGTATATGCCCAGCAGAGGAATTACGGGATTGAATGGCAGATCTATTTTTAGATCTCTAAGTGTTCTCCCTAATTTAGGGCTTTCACATGAAAGCTATAACCCAGTTACAACCTAAGAATAGGGGAAAGGGGGAAAGGGAAAGGAGGGAGGGGGGAAGGGGGTGGAGGGAGGGGTACTGGTGGAATTACACCTGCGGGGCATCTTGCAAGGGTATATGTGTAACTTAGTAAATGTGGAATGTAAATGTCTTGGCACGGGAAAATGCCAGGAAGGCTATGTTAACTATTGTGATTAAAATGTGTCAAATGGTCTGTGAAGCTAGTGTATGATGCCCCATGATCATATCAATGTACGCAGCTATGATTTAATAAAAAAGAAAAAAAAAAAAAAACTAGGCAAAGTTTCTAGATGAAGTATTAAGGAGAAGAACAACTCCCATTATTTGGTTTATTGCTCTTAGCCTTTGAACACACTGGTAGTTATGTCCACCCTCCCTTCCCTTCATGTCTGGAAAATCCATTTTAAGGTTTGTTTATTTTCTTCCCTTGGCAAAGAGAGGGTCCATTCACATGAGGTGCTGGCGAGTTATCTTTTTCCCCTTTTGGCCAAGATTTGCTAGAGGCAAAATTGATAGGCAAACTTTTATCTTATCCCATTATTGCTGGGGTAGTATACCAACTTGCCTCAGTTCTATGCTGTTTCTTAATGAGAAATTTATGGCCAAAAGACTTATAGCCAACCAAATATTCTAGGCCACCTGGAATGTAGATGGGCAGGCATTTGTTAACTTTCACAAGGTAACACTAAAAAGCCAAATGCCAAAATCAACGTTATAAAATTACTTTATCTATAAGTGTTGAGATATTGTAATCTTAGGTTTATTTATGTTTATAGAAATTTGTTATTTAAAACATAAGCATTGTTAAATATTTAAGGAATTTATACAATTTTGTTGTACAGCAATATTTCTTGTAGTCACTTTAATCATTTGTTCTAAGGTTCATAACAAATTTCTTCCTACATGTCTATTTACATAAACTCCAGAACTATACCCAGGAAGCTCTGTCATCAGGTATCTTGATATCCTTTCTGTAATTATCTTTGAGTCAGGGGAAACATGAAATTTATTATGATTGGGATAGATGCCTTGAACATGTGGCCCAAAGAGTTAATGTCCTTCATTGTGCCAGCTATTTGGACATCTATGTGTCTGTCCTTGAGCTGAAAGGTCTGAACAAATTTCATCTCTCAAAATTGGCACTTAAACAAATCTCACGTGCCACTCCCTTCTATGATAGCCCTAGGCCTAGAAGAAGGATGTTTGTAGTTTTAGGAGCAGGGTGTTGGCTTTGGAATAGTTTTAAAATTCTGAAGATATCAGACAAACTTTGCTATTACCTGATATTTGTCTTGACTCTGGAAAATAAACCAAAAAAAAAAAAAAAAAAAAAAAAAGAAAGAAAGAAAGAAAGAAAATCAGTAATCACTTTAAATAAAAGTCATAAAATTTCAGTTCATTTTATGGACTTTTGTTTAAAAAAGCAAATCTTGGAATATAGCTGATTATAAACTGTTGAATTTCAATTCATGTCTCTAGAAAATACTCAAATATTTTATGATTATCTACTATTTAATCTACTTTGAGATTTCAAATTACTCAAAAGAATCTGGAAACCATGGTATATACACAGTCAGAAGTAGGTCTGATAAATTTGTCAGTCTTTTCACGCTAATTTTTAAATACTATAATTTTCCATGTATATTGAATATCTTTTTGCCCAAATTTTTGAGGGAAGAATAAGGATGCACGTTAAACAAGGGTAGTAGTAATTTCATGTCCATATAAATGTTTTTAATTCTTTTTTTTTTTGAGACATGGTCTCACTTTGTCACCCACAGTAGAGTGTTGTGGTGTCATAGTTTGCAGAAACCTTAAACTCTTGGGCTCAAGTGATCCTCTTGCCTCAGCTTCCCGAATAGGTGGAACTACAGGCTCCCCTCACAATGCCTAACTAGTTTATTTCTTTTATTTATGCTTATGTGTTAAAAGTGTAAGTGTAGAAAGCAATGAAGCTATCTATATACAAAAGAATACCCTGGAATACAGTAATTATGGCCCCTCTGCACTACTCACTTCCTTTGTGGTTCCCCCCCCCACTGGGCAGGTACCATAGCTGCAGGAGCCTCCAGCCCCACCAGCCAGTTGCTGCAAACACTGCCACTGCTGCCATCATGGAAGTGGACACACAGCAGACCAAGACATGACAGTTAGCTTCAGGACCTGAGCGAAAGGAAGGCCAAAGTGGCGGTACAGTGGAGCCCCCTTCCCTTGGAAGAAGCATAAGGAATGGATCCGGCTGCTTCAGAGATGCTGGGAGCAAGCCCAAATGGCAGGTGAGAGTTTTCTGGAAAAACTTGAATGCCTGGCCACCCCCAACTGACCCCTGCTGACTTACCTTCATCTCCACTTCCAACCCTTCCTGCTCCCAGCCATGTCTATTGTTGTCAATGTGGCCACAGCTGCTCTGCTGAGAACTCTGGTGGGCTTACTTCCCAGTAAGCTGATGTGAGGATCCAGGGCTAAGCTGATGTGAGGGTCCAGGGCCAGCCCTGCCTGTCCAAAGTTTCTGATGGTAGATCCCTGCCTTTCCAGGATGTCTTGTCTGTTGCACAGCTGGCCCCATTCTGAGGAGCCACACTGAAGAAGCAAATCCCTGAGCTGAGGTCTGGGAGACTTGATTCTACTAGCAACCCACTATTGTGACCTTGAACCTCAACCCTTATGAAGTTTCAATCTGTAAGGGTACCTGGCAATAAAGCATGAAAGTTTAGTCACACTTGAGCCCATAAATTATCATTTCTAGACTATGGCTTATATAAACTCCCAAGGTGTTGAATTAGTATAATTTCCCAACCTTGCCAGTAGGAAGAACCATCGAAGATGCTTGTTAATGGAATGGATACCTAGGTCTTTCTCCTAGAGAATTGACTTAATATATTTGGATGTGGCTCAGGAGTCTTATTTTAAGCAAATATCCTGGGTGATTTTCAGGGTTTTCAGATTGGGAAAGTCAGATGTCCTTCATTCTGAGTGCCAATAGTCTCAATTACTTATGAAGGTCACCATCTAGTCACAAGACAGAAATGTAAATGCAGAATATTTCACTGGAGTATCATGAGGGAAGGCTTCCTCCTCAGTGTGGTGTCCCAGGGGCCTCAGAAGGTGACCCATGGCACAAAGAATGATGAGAACCCACCAAAAGCAAGGTAAGCGTGAAACAAAGTTTATTGAGGAAGAGAAAGATAGGTTTAGAGATCAAGGGCAAGATATAGGTTTACACAGCAAGATACATTCACAATAGAAAACAAACAGGCCTTCTTGTTATAACAAAAAAAAAAAAGCCCTGGTGTACTGTTTTATACTGTTGGAATTGGGCCCACCTGTGGTACAGAAATCCCCACAGAACTACTTTCACAGACTGTTACCAATAGGATAATTAGCAATAGGTTACTCTAGATGACTTTCTGAATTCTACTGTGTCTGCCTGGACTGCCTGACTATACCTTATTCCCCCAGCTGTGGAAGTTGCTTAGGATAGATTAAGGTGGAGCAGCATCGAGACAGGGACCACTCTTGTTCTTCCTCCCATTTGTGGCCGTCACTCCAGGTAGCACAAGGCAATGCACACACTTCGTCCCTTAGGAGAGTCTCAGAGATCTCTTGCTGTCTACCTAACACAACCAACATGACTATTTATGCCCTCAACAAGGTCTTCAGTGCTGAAACAAATTCCATACCTAATCATTTTTTCTTAAAGGAAACTGGGGGAAAAGCGAAAGAGAAGAATTTTAAAATGTAGACCAGGAAACAATCACAAAATATATTACTTTTAAACTTAAGCCAACCAAGGTAGCAAGTATTCTACTAAGAATTGCTTTTCTGAATAATATAAAATCTTCAAGCTTCATAAATACAGTAGAAGTTTTAGAACACATCTTGCTTTAAGCTGTTAACTAATTACATCTTTTTAAAATGTCTACATTCCAAAATGAAATTTATTGATATGACATCACCTGACTATAGACTAAATAAACCTCTAACATCAACCCTTAGCATCTCAAATAATGATATAAAGTCATAATATTTTTACATAAAGATCAAGGTAAAGCTATTTTAAAACTAATCTAAATGGTCTTAATCCAATTTATCTAATTTTCTATTTCAGTGTAAATCAAAGTATCTGTAATACTTCCAAAGGGTAAGATTGTTTTGGGTTTCTCTTTAGATTCTAAGAATGATTACTATAAAAAAGTAATAGTTCAGCAATTTAAAAAAAAAATTTCTTAGGAAAAGGCCTTTGCTTTGGTAACACAATGTACAAATAATGGGCTGGCATTCAACTAGTACTCAGAACAAATCAAAAGTGACCCACACCAACAGGAAACATCTGACTTGGTTTCTGCTGATTTGAGTGTACCTTTCCACAGACAGTAAAGTCAGTGGAAAAAATTACATCAACACCTAAAAGAAAGAGACCAAGGTCAAAATACTTTTATAAACCTTTACCATAAATTTCTGGTTTTGTTCTATCACTTACTTAGAGTTTTATTTATTCTAATACTGACACGTATTTTTGTTTAGGCATACCTGTCTTTTACTTAAATGAAAGTCTAAAACACATGTTTTTAACCCAAGAAATTTAATTTTTTTCATTGCACTAACTTATTAAAAATCATACAAATACAGATCATTATGTTGGGCTGGGTTTGTAGTTTCATTATGAGTATAATACACTGACACCTTCAAACATGAAGCTCACCACTAAACCCAGGCAAAAATGTATGCCGACAGTTTTGAAGATGTTTTTATTTTTATTTAAAAAATGATTTTTTAAATATCAGATTATTCACTAAAGATTACTAAATTTATGTGAACTTGAAAAAAACTCATTTACTTCATTTATCATCACTCCATTTATTTATAAGCCAATTTTGGTACCATGTAGACAAAGGAAAACACAAGTAAACTTATAAAATTCTCCAAAATCATGTCCTTAAAAACTTTAAAAATATTATTAGGTTCCATATTCTTAGACAAAATTTATTAATTTTATTAAAATTTAACACTACTTCTAGCATGTTTGAATATTCCTACTTTAAATTTTTCAAGCTATTTTCTTTTTGTAAAAAAATTCAGATAATATGAGTGTACAAACAATTAGGTTAGACTGGAAAAGCAAGTATCCATTCCTTTGGCAAAAAAAATTCAGATAATATGAAGGTACAAACGATTAGATTAGAATGGTAAAGCAAGTATCCAATGTACTTGGTACTAACATAAAGCCAGTAAACGAACTAATACATGCCCACACAAGAGAAAAACTCAAGCTATTCTCATTTATTCAACAAATATATACATATATTAGCTGCTTGTTATGTGCCAGATGCTTTACCAGACATTGTCCTAAATCTTGGTGTTATAGACAGGTAAGCCTAAATTCTGGAAGACAAAAGTGTAACCAGCTCCAGGAACAATTTTTAATGATTATATATCTATACATATGACATGTATATATTTTTAATGATCCTCTCCCTTAACAAACTACTTAAACTTTTGAATTTTTCCAAGAAATGTTGAATATTTTGCAAGAGAAAGCATTAAGATTCTGGAGTTCGCTGGGAGACTTCTTAACAACAAAATTCACCATCCCCCCATAACCTTCCCTAATGCATGGAGCCCTTTGTTACTTACACCATAATCTGTTCCAAGACTGGTGGACCCTCCTCTAAAAACTCATGATCTCTACTCATCAAAGAGAGATTTGAGGCAGCCTCTCCCACTCTCCCAAGATGTCTTTCATATGAAAAACTCCTTTTTCCCTTGACTATCCTCATCTCAAATAATTGGAAATTTGTTCTGTTAAGCAAGTAGGGGCCAAAATGCTCTTGTGGTTTCAATAACAAAAGTAGATAAGTAAACAATTAAGATTATTTCAATAAAGTTAGTTCAATAAAAAGTAAAAGAATTATATATATATATTTATAATTCTCTGTATATATAATCTATGCATAGAGACTATATCTATAGTCTGTCTGTAGATACATACGTATATATAGTCTCTGACTTAGTATGTTATAGTTTTTCAGTTTCTCAAGGGAGTGAAAGTAATACACAGGCACTGGAACCTTACTTAGAGTTACACATTTTGATCTTTTCTTAAGATAGCAATCTGTAATACCCTCTTGCAAAGCTGTGGCAGTGATAGCCAGCCACATGATCCAGAGGGTAAACAGCTCATACTCTATGGTGTACTCTGTTCAATAAATTACTTGAGATACTCAACACTTTATTATAAAACAAGCTTTGTGTGAATTGACATTGTCTAACTCTAAGATAAGTTTTCTAGACAAGTTTAAGGTAGGCTAGGCTAAGGTAAGATGTTTGGTAAAGTGTATTAAATGCATTTTTAGCTTATGATATGTGGATATTTTCAGCTTACCATTGGTTTATCAGGATGTTATCCCTCATAAATTGAGGAACAAAGGGAGCGTTGGCTATATTAGATCAAGCAGTCTGTTAATTACCTCTAAGGAGAGAGACTCACCTAAGATTTGAATGTTGAAAAGGAGCTAATCTGGAAAGTCCAAGGGATATCCATACCAGAAAAAACAAAACACAAATACCATGACATGAAGTTGGAGACATGGTTTGGCATGATCATGCAAGTAGGAATTTATAAATCTTATGAAGAATTTGTAAGGAGTTTATATTTAAGTTCAGATTGAGTACAACATTATTAGAAGACTTTGAGTAACAAAATGATCATGCCAACTTCTGTGTAGATTAAAAATGTAAAGTCAATGTTTAACACTTGCCCCTTATAATCATGTTATATTAACTCATTGGCCTTTTTTCTATTTTTGATCATGTGATATAGAGATAAAAGGAAATTGGAGGACAGTGTCCCAAGATATCTCATTATTTGGAACTTGGTCACATACAAAAGGGGAAAACAATCGAGAAAGAGAAGGAGAACTATGAGGTAGGAAGAAAATCAGTGATGTATTGTCACAAAAACCACAGCCCAAAAATACTTCTAGAAAATAAGGAGTGCTCAACCAAGTCAAATGTTGCTTAGAGATAAGATTAGCTACAAACACAGAAGTGAATATTAGACATCATAGCAGGAATGTCATTGATGACTGTGATGAGAACAGTTTCCTGGAATTGAAGAAGATGAAATGGGAAGACGAGAGAAGATAGGTAAGCCACAACCTTGATTGTACATGACCTATATTTCTTTTTTGAATTTTCTTGGGGAAGAGGATGAAATAAATTGTGTAAGTTAGTAGAGAAGAAAATGTGGTTAATGGGTATCTTTTTAGTTAGTTTCCTTATAAACAGTCAAAATCTAAACTTAAAATATATGCTGAAGGGAGGGACTCTATAGAGAAGGAAAATGGATTGATATAGTCCAGAAACAATGTTTACCATAGCTAAGATTCTGTGTTCTGAAGGAAAGAACTTTAGAAATCAAGCAAATTAAAGCTTGGAGTAGAAGCACAAGAACAAGAAAAGAAAAAATATATATATATATGTTGGGTACAGATGCAGGTTGTTAACAGATTTTATTAGAGCTATCTATTAATAATAAGACAATAAGAGCTAGCCTTAATTCCCTTTTTCTTTTTGTAGTTAAATATGAGGCACAATCATCACCTAAGATTATTTCATGAAAATGCTAAGGTGGTGTACTTCATGGCATTTATGGAGAGAAATAACCAACTAATTTCATGCTTTCTTTCCTAGGAAAAAACAATTCAGAATTTTATTGCTAGTTAATAATTACTTTCACTGTTCTCTGTTTCTTGGCTATGCCATTCTAATGTTGAAGAGAGACTTAACCATTATTAATTCCATTTATATTTTGTGATAATGTGAATTATATGATATTATTAATATTTAGCAATTTACTAATTGCATTTGATAGATTGCATTCTCCCCATACTTGAGTTTTCTTTCTGGCCTGTTCTTTTTTTTTTTTTTTACATATACATGTGTTAATTAGGTTTCCTTTTTTTTTTTTTTTTTTTGCCTTCACAAAATAAAAAAGTTTTAAAATTTAATAACAATAACAATATTTAAGGTAAGGATTAGAAACAAAAACCTTGTAAAGAATGAAGGAACATAAATACATTCAGAAAAGGAATCAGACAATTGCTTCATTGAAATATTGAGCGATAATAATAATAATGCAAAGAAAGTAACATTCACATTGTCAAATAAGAGTATGTCTATTATAGAATGCTTTGAATCTGAGATTCAGTATGGAGTCATCAGTTAACTTCTTATTTTATTTTTAAGTATCAAAAAATAGACAACTAATATTTATAAATAAAAGTAAAAAATAACTTAAAAAAACAGATCATGCTAAATCTTATAGACAATAGAAAAACAAGAAATACATCAAAATCATTCTACCTGATATAGGTACACTTCATATTAAAGTTGGAGAAAATATATTATTATAAAGAGAAATTACAAACATATGTCACTTATAAATGAGAATACAATATCCTAAACAACATATTAACATGTTGAATTAAGAATTAATGTTTAAGTAATATACTTTGATCAAAATTAAAACCAATTTATGTGAAAATTAGTCACTATTTTCTTTTCTTGTTCTTTTTTTTTCTTTTCCTCTCCCTCAGCCCTTCCCTCCTTCTCTGTCTGGTCTCCCCTTCCCCCATGCCCCACTATGTCATTAATTGTCATTAATTGTCTTCAAATCAAAATTGAGTACATAGGATTCATACTTCTCCACTCCTGTGATGCTTCACTAAGAATAATGTGTTCCACCTCCATCCATGTTAGTACAAATGCTGAAAAATCTCCATTTTTTATGGCTGAATGATAGTCATAGGTAATTCTATACATATATCACAGCTTGCTGATCCATTCCTGGGTTGAAGGACATTTAGGTTTTTTCCACATTTTAGCAATTGTAAATTGGGCTGTGATAAACAGCCTAGTACAAGTATCTTTATAAGAAAAGTTGTTTTTTGTTTTTTTTTTCCTTCTGGATAGATGCCCAGTAATGGGATTGCAGGATCAAACGGGAGGTCTAGGTTGAGTTCTATGAGGGTTCTCCATACTTCCTTCCAAAATGTTGTATTAGTTTGTAGTCCCACCAGCAGTGTAAAAGTGTTCCTTTCTCTCCGCAACTGTGCCAGCATTTGCAGTTTTGAGATTTTGTGATATAGGCCATTCTCGCTGGGGTTAGGTGATATCTCAGGGTGGTTTTAATAATTAGGGATAATGAACATTTTTTCATATGATTGCTGGCCATTCTTCTGTCATCTTTGGAGAAGATTCTATTCATCTCTCTTCCCCATTGATGCATGGGATTGTTGGTTTTTTTCTTGTGAATTAATTGAAGTTCTGTATAGATCCTGGTTATTAAGTGTTTGTCTGATTCATAATATGCAAATATCCTTTCCCATTGGGTAGGTTGTCTATTTGCTTTGGTTGTCTCCTTGGCTGTACAGAAACTTTTCAGTTTAATTAAATTCCATTTGTTTATTATTGCAGTTTTTGCTATTGCCATGGCAGTCTTCCTCATAAAATATTTCCCCAGGCCAATATCTTCCAGTGTTTTTCCTATTCTTTCATTGAGGGCCTGTTCTTTTTTACGAACGTTGTATGTTCTAGAAACCCATGACTTTATATGAGGAAATAAGCCAAATATCTGAAAATTCTTAAGTTTTATGGGAACAATATACCTCAAATTCTTTTAACTTTTCCTAGTCTCTCTCTAACATGAACACAATGCAGGAAAATGATTCTTGTAGGAGATACCCCCTTAAGTCTCTAGTGGATATTCGTGAAAATATAGTGGTGGTTCTCAGATTCAAAGAACATAGATATTTCTGGAAAGGAGATTTGTGTTACAATTCTAGTATTTTGTATGCTAGTACTACTATTTATGCTGTGATGCCATCTCCATAGTTTTATGTTTTATATTTATATTTTGAGTGATTTGCTTAGGATGTAGTTTTAATACCATTTAACATCATAATATAAGCACTTTTTAATAGTGCTTATGTCATAGGGACTATGCTCTGTTTTGTATGTATTTGTATGTATTTTGTAAGGCATACTTTGGAGGATATTACAGGTTCAGTTTCTGACCACTGCAATAAAGCAAATATTGCAATAAAGCATGTCATACCATTTCTTTGGTTTCTCTGGCATATAAAATTATACTGTAGTCTATTAAGTATGCAAAAGAATTATGTCTAAAAATATGTATACCTGAATTTAAAAATACATTATTGTTAATGATTGCTGACACAGAGACATGAAATAAGCCCATGCTGTTTGAAAAATGACACATATAGATTTGCTCTACTCAGGGTTGCCACAAACCTTCAATTTGCAAAAAGGTCACTATCTACAAAGCTCAATAAAATGAGATATCCCTGTCCTTGAGAGCATAAATACTTATGAATACAAATACTTGACATCCTTATCCTCACTCTATGTCCCACTTTTCACTAGAAATCTTCAGCACATTCTAGATTGGACCAGAGTATGACTGCTTTATGCCAATGGGATGGGTAATGTTTCACTGGAGATAAGCCAAATATCAGGGTACACAACATTATCAATTTTGTTCCTTGGACTTAATAAATACATTTTTGCTTGAAATTACAAGCTCTAGAATTTTAAACAAGTCATGTGGAGATTGTAATATAGTGATACCCTGTCAGATACAGTTGGATATCCCAATAGAAAATTGACCCCAAAACTATGGTAACATTCCTCATTAAAGACTGTATTCAATAATTAGCTGATTGCTTGTCAATGTCAAATTGATGAGATTATGGAACATCTAGAAGAGTGAAAATTTCTTCTGAATAAAAAGTGGGGGAGTGAATTGCTGGAATCCCAAGACAGGCAATGGACCTCTGAGCTCCCCCTTTTAATTCTACTCTATGTCTCCTTTGCTCCTAACTCTGTATTTCTTCAGTTGATGGCTCCAGTTTCCACAGGTCTCAGCGGACCTGTTCTCAGGGTGGGACCCTGATAGTTAACAAAAACATAGTATATAGTTTCAAATATCTAGGAGGAGGATATTGAATGTATTGAATGTTACCAACACAACAAATAATAAACGCTTGAGAAAAAAAAAGTGGGGAACTGAATTCTTTTCAAGAATCAAGTTCAGCTATGAAACTATTAATGTGTGCTCTTGGCATGTGTGTATAGTTCGTGACTGCTTAGCAATGTGGCATCGATTTTTATCTGATTTTTCAGTGATGCTAGTAAGTAAACAACAAAGACAAGTTGTTTGTGATTGAATATTTCTACCAAAACACGTAAGATAAAGTAAAATAAAACAATAATAAGTGTCCCCCAACTTATCCTCCTTCTTGTAAAAGTTATTCAAAAGCATCTACCTTTGGCTTTTTCCTTTCCCTTATCTTCTACATCTATCTTTTCTCCAAAACACCTTTCAAATATTTTTTACTTACCTAGTACTTTCAATGGTATAACTTAGATTCAAGTTCTCATCCTTATATTCTTAACTGGTCTCTGCTTTTAGGCTTGATTCTACTTAATCTATTCAGTTCATTACAGCCGGGGTCATTGTCATAATCCACAGATCTAATGTTGTCACTTCTTTGCTTTGGCAATGTCTCTATTATTTCTTACATTTTTAAAACTCCCTCAAATGTCTATTAATAGCTTTCTCATTTAGCATTTAGCTTCAACCTTAGATATAACTAACTCCCTTTAAACAACACTTGTACCCTCACCCTCTTTACCTAGTTAATTCTTATTTGTAATTTTTGATGGACAACACTATTGCGTCCTTAGTACTAACATAATACGTGACACATCACAGGCTTTCAAAATGATGGTAGACAAAGGATCTAGTTGGTAGAAAGGCCATCTTCCTAGAATCTTCGATATTGTTCTAAGCCAATAAGGCTGCTGTGAGCTTTCATTTCTAGTTCAATAGCTCTAATTCATAAGAATGAAATTTCTAAAAATATCCTTCAAAACATTAAGATTGTATTTTTTAATAAGTTTCAAATTACATACCATAACATGCTCATATGCTGAACAGATTATGCAGGTATAGAAATATTTATTGCTATAGTCCTTGGGGAAGATGTGTGATATGCGAGGTAACCAAGAACCCCAGAGATGTCTGATCACCAATAAGAGTCCCTTGTCCCCAGGTTTCCAGATGTGCCATAATAAAGAAGTGTCCAAGTCTTCATAATAAAGTACTCTTGCTATGATTATAACTTTAATTCCCTATCTTCTTAATAATAAAACAGCTGTAATTTATACATTTTGAGGACTGTACTCTTTTTCTTTTTTATTAATTATTTGGGTAAGTATAAAAAAATCACAAATTTTATGAACGTTATTATTTTTGCCAGAAGGCAAAGTGTGTGGAGTAGAGATGCTAAGGCTAGTTTTAAGTTCTAAGCATATATGAGTATACTCCTTACACTTAGATTGTAGGACTTAGAATTTTATGTCTTTCTCAATAATATTATGTTAAAATGACAACATTGAGTACACTATTATTGTGTATAAACTTTGGAGAAAGGACACATTTTCCAGGAAAGGAAAAGAGAAAAAAAAATATGTGAAGTTTTTAAAGTGATAACATAGAAAGCAAAGTTTTTCATTCAATAAAGATTATACATTTGTAATATAACAAAACAAATGTCCTCTATAAAACTGGGAAAAAGTAAACCAAAAACTAAACAAAAATATAGGCAGCAACCTAAAAGAACCTGGGTCTAATAATCTTCTCAATTGCTTTTCAATTTTTAATTGACACATAATAATTATAAATATTTATGGGTCTAATAATCTTCTCAATTGCTTTTCAATTTTTAATTGACACATAATAATTATAAATATTTATGGGGTTCATATGATATTTTCATACATGTATGCAATGTGTAATGATCAAATCAAGGTAACTGAGATATATATCACCTGAAACTTTTTTCTTTTCTTTGTATTGGGAACCAAATCTTCTCTTCTTAGCTATTTTGCAATAAACAATAAGATATTACTAACTGTAGTCACTTTATCAACCACTGGAAATTATTCCACCTATCTATCTAATTTGTACCCATTAACTCACCTCTCTTCATCTTATCCTCCCTTCCCACCTCTGGTAACTATCATTTTATGCTCTGACTCCATGAAATCAACATTTATAACTCTCACATATAAGGGAGAGCATCTGAGTTTTGTCTCTCTGTGCCTGGTTATTTCACTTGCCATAATGTTCTCCATTTCTATTAATGTATTGCAACTGACAGGGTTTCATTGTTTTTGATGGATGAATAATATTTTGTTGTTCATATATACCCCATTTTCTTTATCATTGATTCATTGATGAATACTGAGGTTGATTCCATCTCTTGGCTGTTGAGAATAGTGTTGCAATAAACACAGGAGAGCAGATATCACTTTGATACATTCTGTTCCTTTTCTTTGGATTTATACCCAATAATGAAGTTGCTGGATGATATGTTAGTTCTATTTTTAGTTTTTGAAAAACCATACTGTTTTCCATGGTGACTGTATACACTGCTATTTCCACCAACAGTTACCTTTCTTTGCAACCTCACCATCATTTTGTATTTTTATTTTTTTATGTAGCCATTATAACTGGGGTGAGATAAGATCTCATTATGGTTTTAATTTACATTTCCCTGATTAATAGTGGTGTTGAGCATATTTTATATACCTACTGGTCATTGGCATGTCTTCTTTTGAGAAATATCAAAAGAAAACATTTTCCCATGTCTAAATAGATTATTTGGGGGGTTTGCTATTGAGTTGTTTGAGTTTCTTATGTATTCTAATTATCAGTTCCTTTACAGATGGATGGTTTCAAACTGTCCATCTTTGGTTTTGAACATCTTCTAACCTCATACCATTTACATACTCTGATCCACTCTCACCTCAGTAAAACATCTGTGATTATAGAAGGTAAGCAAGATAGTTCAGAAAGGAGCTGTATATATTTTACAGAAGAGTTAACCTGTAATTTAAAGTTTTAATTTTTTATTCTGCAATGGATTCCTTAATATTGGAAATAATTTTATCTTTTCCTATCATAAATTTTCTAAAAAGGAAAAGGAGATAAAGACAATTAATATTCTATGCTACACAATAAAAATTTAGATGAAATAATTGTGATATAACAGAGAAATTTTTTATAGTTATATAACTGAGAAATTTATATTTTTATAGTGATTCTATAATGAAAAAAAGTTATGATCATACAATTTTCAATCTTCTGTGCAAAAAAACACTTAAACACTAAAATGTTTAATTGGAAAAAAAACACCTTGAAACATTATACTATATCAAATTGATAAAAGATAGACCCTGTATAACTTTACTGCTGTTAGTTTACCTTAGTTCCCAAACTGCATTTTGAACAAGTGTGAGAATATTTTCTACAGACATTAGTGTATTCTTTGTATTGTATGCCGATATTCTCCTGTGTCATGGAAGAGAATCTTTATATATCTGATTTTTAAAAACACAAGAGTTTCTGTACTTGTTTCTCAAGAATAATTCACCTAAGCAAAACTTAAGAGCACGATTCCTGTCTGAAGATGAGTTTTTATCTATTCCATCTGTGTATTCTGTATTTATTGATCTAATTTATGTAAATCAAATATTTCCCTAAGGGTTCCCTCCAGAGTTCATGCACATGGTAGAAATTCAGCATTCAACCTGAACTCAATTCTCAATTATTCAGTGGCTGGTTACCCAATCCAGTGCAAGGATAATTAATGCCTCTGGCTACTTCACCTTCCTTTTAGTGCTTAAATTTTGGCTACTTTGCTTATTGTGATTTTTCTCCCTTAGAGGATCAACAGTGATGGAATACCCAGGTGCAGCACTCTAATCATCTTACCTTCAAATTCCAAGTTTCCAGCTTTTATTTATATCAGTTTTGTTAAAGATTTTTTTTACCTTTGATGTCACATACTTTCTCTGTCTCAGTTATTTTCCAATTTATAGCCTCATGCAAGTCAGCCATGTGCCTTGAAAACAGAAATCAGAATACTGCATTTATACTTCTTGTTCTTGCTTTAGCATAAGTACTGTAGACTCTTAATTTATTTCTTCTAGAATATGTCACTTAGTTAATATTTTAGAATGATTCTGTATGAGCTTTCCTAAATATTAATAATTATTTTTCCAGTGTAAACATCAGTAATTTGATATAAGAAACAAAGCACAAGAGAAACGAAAAATAAATTTTTTATTCCATCACTACCTATGGTTATATACATTTATTTAGTACTTATGAAATAAACTAAAATGGTTAATAGAACAGGCATTAAACCTGTTATGATCTGGATTTAAAATTGTATAATTTTTTAAGAACTCGAATTTCAAAAAATAGTGCTTAAACTACATATAGAATATCAAACTCTGTAAGAAAAAAAGACACCTGGAGAGATTTTTTTCTCTATTATTTTTATCATCTGGACTTTATCCTACCATATTCTCAACTCTTGCACTATCTTTTTACTCTGTCTCATTTTGCTGCATTCTGTTCTGCTATAAAGCTTAACAAACCACCTTCTGTGTGATAACTTATCCCACCATTTTAGCAGATAAGAAAAAATCAGACCCAAATTCTATGTAGATAATAGAGAAAAGCCAAAGAATTTTACTTAATTTCAGGAGGAAGTTGACTAAACACTTGGGCCTACTATTCTTTCTTTCTTTCTTTTTTTTTTTTACTTTATTATAAATAAAAATATGCACCATAGATCTGGCCCCACCCATTACCCTCACTCCACCCTAACCTCCCCCCTCCCTTCCCCTTCCTTGGTCCTTTCCCCATAGTCTTGTGCTATAGTTGGGTGATAGCCTTCATGCGAAAGCTACAGTTTAGCTTCATAGTAGGGCTGAGTACATAGGATACTTTTTCTTCCATTCCTGGGATACTTTGCTAAGAAGAATATGTTCCACCTCCATCCATGTAAACATGAAAGAGGTAAAGTCTCCATCTTTCTTTAAGGCTGCATAGTATTCCATGGTATACATGTACCACAATTTGCTAGTCCATTCGTGGGTCGATGGGCACTTGGGC
>CAUYPK010120220.1:0-13006 GCA_963574355.1 Loris lydekkerianus
CACAGGTTGCATAATTATTTTGTTTTCAATTTCATTTAATTCTGCTCTAATTTTGGTTATTTCTTTTCTTCTACTGGGTTTGGGGTTGGAATGTTCTTCCTTTTCCGGTTGCTTGAGATGTCCCATTAAGTTGTTAACTTCCTCTCTTTCCGTTCTCTTGAGGAAGGCTTTCAGTGCTATAAATTTCCCTCTTAGGATTGCATTTGCAGTATCCCAGAGGGTCTGATAATTTGTGTCTTCATTGTCATTTTTCTTCCAAAAATTTGGCAATTTCCTTCTTTATTTCATCTATGACCCAGCTATCATTCAGCAGAAGGTTATTTAACTTCCATGTTTTTGTATGACTGTGAAGATTCCTGTTGTTACTGAGTTCAACTTTTATTCCATGATGGTCTGAGAAAATGCAAGGAATAATTTCTATTTCTTTAAATTTACTGAGGTTAGACTTGTGACCTAAGATGCGGTCAATGATTTTGGAGTATGTTCCACAGGCTGAGGAGAAGTATATGTATTCAGTTTTGTTGGGATGAAATGTTCCGTATATGTCTGCTAAATCCAAATTTTGAATGGCTAGGTTTAAATCTAAAATTTCTTTGCTCAGCTTCTTATTGGAGCATCTATCCAGCACTGCCAAAGGAGTGTTGAAATCTCCGACTATTATGGAGCTGGAAAAAAATCAAGTTGCTCATGTCTGTTGGAGTTTCTCTTATAAATTGAGGTGCATTCTGGTTGGGTGCATAAATATTAGTAATTGAAATCTTAATTTGTTACCCTTAACAAGTAAGTAATGACTATTCTTATCTTTCTTTACTTTTGTTGGTTTAAAGCCTATTGTGTCTGCAAATAGAATTGCAACACCTGCTTTTTTCTGATTACCATTTTCCTGAAATATGGACAACCATCCTTTCACCCTGAGTCTATATTTATTTTTTAAGGTAAGATGTGACTCTTTTATGCACCAAATATCTGGCCTTAGTTTTTGTATTCAGTCAGCTAACCTGTGCCTCTTTAGAGGGAAGTTTAAGCTGTTCACATTAATGAAGAATATTGATAGGTCTGGTAAAATTTTGGGCATCGAGTTTTTCAAAAGTCCAGTGGATAATTTTAATCCTTTCACCATTCTGGAATTTGGAGTTTGATCAAAAGTTTCTGAGTGAGTTTATTTTTGTGGTAGAGGATTGGGGTGGTCATTATTGAGGATAGGTCTGAGAATATCCTTGAGAACTGGTTTGGTTATGGCAAATTTCTTCAACATATGAATGTCATTAAAGTAATTAATTTCTCCACCATAAATGAAACTCAGTTTAGCTGGATACAGGATCCAGGGTTGAAAGTTATTTTGCTTTAGGAGATTAAAAGTCGATGACAACCCTCTTCTGGCTTAAAAGGTTTCAGCAGAGATATCTGTAGTCATTCTAATATTCTTCCCTTTGTGGGTAATAGATTTCTTGCATCTAGCTACTTTCAGAATATTCTCCTTCATATTGACACTAGTGAAGTTAATTATATGATATGCCTGGGGGATGTCTTATTCAGACTGAGTCATGCTGGGGTTCTGAAACTGTCTGCTATCTGGATTTCAGAATCTCTTGACATATCTGGAAATTTTTCTTTCATAATTTCATGGAGAAGGGTCTCTGTGCCTTGCAAGGCCACTTCATTACTTTCAGGAATTCCAATGAGGTGGATATTAGCCTTCTTCGAATTATCCCAGCGCTCTCTGAGAGAATGTTCCATTTTTGCTCTCCATTTCTCTTCTACTTTGAGAGTTTGGGAGTGTTCAAATGCCTTGTCTTCAATGTCAGAAATCCTTTCTTCTACCTGCTCAACTCTGTTACCAAGGGATTCTACTGTATTTTTCAGATCTTTAAGGGCTCCAAGTTCTTGCTTCAGTGCATCAAAATCTTTGGTGGTTTTGTCTTTAAATTCATTAAGTTCTTGAGACAATTTTTGAATTTCTCCTCAAATTTCTAATTCTGACTTTTGAATTGCTCTTCGGATTTCTAATTCCAAATTTTCCTCCATTCTGTTAATCTTGTTTGCAATCCAAATTCTGAATTCAATTTCTGACATCTCAGCCAGCTGTTTATGAATGGGATCTTCAGTTACATCTGCCATATCTTTCCTTGGGGGGGGGGGGTTGACCTATTCTGGTTATTCATGTTACCAGAGTTTTTCTGCTGATTGCACCCAATGATTACTTTACACCATTTAATTTTTTTCCTGGAGCCTTGTCGAGGACCCATGCAGTGCTACAGCCTGAGATGTTGGGAATGTATTTGATGTGGTGGGGATAAATGGTTCTGTCTCATTTTCAGCTGGTCTCCGTCTGCCCCTAGTGAAACATTTACTCTGGGTTGAAGTATCAGCTGTGGAGAAATACCAGCAATTAAGTCACCCTGCCCCCCACAGGCAACAATTGGAAAAGGAAAGTCAAACCTTCCTACAACCACATTCTCAGGGCACCACTTGAATATTCCTTGGCAATTAGCTCAGTTCAAAAGGTTCAAATCAATTGTCTCAGTCTGCACTTGTCTCAGGTGGGAGAGTTTAAAAGGTCTCTGGCAACTGGAATGCAGGGGTCTGGTGACAACTCAAATATGACTTGCTCTGGTGCTCCGTGAAGTCTAGAGGACCCACCCAGCAAATAGATTAGTCTGGGAAGGTGGATGCCTCCTTCCCCACCTTGCATCTCTGTCATACCCAGTCACTGCTAGCCCCGCAGGGCTGTGACCCAGTCAGTTGTCTCCAGTGAGCAGGTACTCCAGAGATTTTTACCTGCCTAAATCACAAGGAAGTCTGTATCTGCTCATCCAGGCCACTGCTCTTTGCCTCAATCCATCAGGTGCCAGTGAGGCCTGTCAACCTCGGGTGCTTGATGGAGGCTGGGAGGTGTTCACTCAGTTCCAGCCCTGCCCTTGATTGATGTTACTGGCAGAACAGAACAACCCTGTGAGAGTTTGTTTCTGTCCCTGCTAAATTCTTCTGCAGAAGAAGGGCTGATTTGAGTTTCCAGAACCTGTGCCTCAGGCCCTATCTTTACTCCTAAAGGTTTGTATTCACAGCACAGTTAGCTGTCAGCTGTAGCCTCCTGTCCTCCTTTGTCTATAGGCTGATGATATCCTAAGGACCAGGTGTGTCTTAGGCTCAGTAAAGCGGTCCCCTGGGTCAGCCCTGCCCTGGGAGTTTCCTGGCTCTGCGCGTGCTTTTTCTAGTCCCCAGGTTCCACCCAGGCCAGTACCGCCTCAGGCAAACCCTTTACTCACGGGGCCTGTGTTTCAGTCCCAGATCTGTTCCATGGTGGTTGCCATCTGAGAAGATGCCCGGCCTCCTCTGGTTGCCCAGGGAGACAGAGGGAGTGGCTTCAGGATATCTGGGGGTGGGCCTAGTCATTGCTAAAGACGGCTGCTGCTCTGCACCTTGGGGCACTGCTGCTCTGGTGTGATTCCCTCTTAGCTGACCATCATCTCCTCATTCCCATGCTGCATAATCAGCACTGTCCAGCTGAAGTCCAGGTCCTGTCTACATCTCTCAAGAAATCACTCAAGAATCTGGACTCCTGGGGGACAGGTCTTCAGACCTCAGAGTGAGAGTGGACGGGAGTTCTGGATGCTCAGAATTGCAGGCCAGAACACCAAGCTCATTGAGACCAAATGAGCAAATAAATAGATACAATGGCTACCAGACATACGAGCCCATGGATGCTCAAACAGATGGAGACACATAGACATACAGATAACACCCAGGAAACAACAACAAAAAACAGCTACAATAAAAATAGTGATAATCGTAAAATAATTCAAAAAAAGAAAAAAAGTGGTGTTCATAAAAAAGTTAAAAAGGAAGAAAGGAGAAATTAAAAATAGAAAAAAAAGATAAAAAATATATCCATAAAAAAAATAATAAATTAACAATAGATCCTCTAAGAAAATGGTGAAGAAAAACAGAACAAAAAAAAAAGAGAGAAAAGAAAAAAAGGCACCAACCACAAAAATATTATTCTTGTATATATGTAGAAATATGCATCTATATGTATGATGTAGGGATCAACTTTCGCAGGATATATTTATAATGCAATATACTTTCTGTACACCAGGTGGTGCTGTGAGTGGTTCCCAGGCTTATACCTGATTCTATACTGTTACCACAGTAACCACCCTACCTGGCCATTCGCCATTTTGAAGTTTCTGTAAAAGGTTGTCACCTAACTATTGTGCAACCTCAGCTGCTCTGTTCCAGACGGCACTCCTATCCAACCTCCCAACTCAGTGCAGTAGTCCATGCTTCACAAATCTTTCCACTCTGCTCCCATATTCTCCTGCAAACTGGTGACTGCAATCAGCTGTGAGGGAGGTTGTTGGCTACTGCCGGCTCTCGAGGCTTCTGGCGGCTCACACAGCTGCTGAAGGGTCCCGCGGCTGGAGCCCTCGGGGATCTTATTCTCAGTTTTGTGGTTCAGAATCTCCCTTTTGAATCAGGACTTTTGAGTCCAGCCACCCACCAGTTCGCCGTGCAGCCTGAACTGCCAGCCTTCTCCAACATTCCCCACCTGGAATGCTCTGGTCTATTTAATTACTCCTGTTGTTCTGGGGGAAGGTAACCACCATTTTGGATAGTTTAAAATTGTCTGTTTCCCGGGCGGGATCCCTTCCCTTCAATTTTCCATCGAGTTGCCCAGCTACCCATGGTTTCGAGTGGCTCTCCTTTCAGGTGCCACCCTCAGCTCAGGAATAAATTTTCATCAATTGGGTTTTGCCAATAATTGCAAGCTGCTGTCCTCTATAAGGGAAGGGCCTGCCGGCCAGCACAGCCAAACAAAGAAAAATCTCTACAACAGAGAAATTACCCCTCATATACAGCAATGCGCCAATTCACTGAGCGTCTCCCGCTGTCCGTCCACACCAATAATCCACATGAAAGAAAGGTCCAGACCCCTCTTCCTCTCACTTGATGACTTGGGGGAGGTGGGCTACAAGTCCGTCCCATCCGCCATCATGCTCCACTTCCTCTCCAGAACAACCAACTTTAAGACATATTTTAGTTGAACTATTTGCTATCAAAGATGAAGATGAAATTCTCATGGCCTTCAGACATAAAAGCATAAAAACTTCAGTTTCAAATAACAGTTACAAAGCAAGATGATGGTCAAATAGCATTTTTTATAAACTTACTGAACAAAAGCACAAACAAGGATATAAAATCAGCCAAGCTATTCCTACAGTATCAGGGCCATAGAAAAGCAACTTTCCACACATGAGAATTTAGGGATTTCTGCCCCTAAAGATTTCTCCCCCCTCTGCCCTTCATGAAAAGCCTGTTAATTCCCCCTTTTTCTTAAGCTAAAAGCAAACACTTAAAATCATCCAACAAACAAAATAAGGTACTACCCAGCCATGAGCATCATTCACCTTCCCAACTCTAATAAGGTCTTGCCCCATCATAATTTATGGTATGGATGAGAACTATGAGTGAAATGGGAGAAAGGTTAAAATAAAGAAACTTACCAGGCAGATCAGTTTTAGAAAAGAACTCACGTGGAAGTTAGGGATCTAGGAACTGAAGTATTCCAATCTCTTGGCATGTATACATCCCTCCAAATATCTTTGTAAATCTTCAAATTACAGACATCCTAGATTGAAAGAATGCTGCTTTAAAGAAAATCTGTCCTCTCTCACTATATTTATTTATGGACTTATTGGTTCATTCACATATACATCCTAGCTGCAAAACATACTTACAGAAATTTATAAAATACATATACCTAAAAAATAGCGGTCAAAGAGATGCAAGTCTAAAAACATAAAATGAACTGAGAATGAGGTATCCAAAAATGCATATTATTGGGAACTACAAACCAGCTAGGGACAGGCCCCAAATGTGACTATAAGTTTCCCGGTAACCAATAGGAAAAGAAAACACTATTCATCACACCATTTACAGCACCAAAGGCGGCCTTCCAGCCCAGCCCAGCCCATTCGGGATTGCTGAGCCTAGAGGCCGAGAAGAGTGCACTCCTGGGCTTTGCTGAGGCTCTGCGGAACTACCAGGAGGCTGTGGCTGCCAGCACTTTTCTGGCGGTAGAGTTCACCACTGTGGCAGACTATTTACATTTGTTGCAGGCTGCAGCCCAGGCGCTCAATCCACTAGGGTCTTCTGTGATGTTTTACCTGGCAGCAGCCGTGTCAGATTTCTATGTTCCTGTCTCTGAAATGCCTGAACACAAGATCCAGTCATTTGGGGGCCTATAGAAGATAACAATGAAGATGGTGCCAAAAATGCTTTCTCCTTTGGTAAAAGATTGGGCTCCCAAAGCATTTATAATTTTCTTCAAGTTGGAGACGGACCCCTCCATCATAATTAATTGTGCTTGGAACACTTTGGAAGTTTATCAACATCAAGTGGTGGTGGCTAATATCCTTGCATCACAACAGTCATTTGTGGTTATTGTAACCAAAGACTTAGAAATCGAGTTATTGCTATCAGAAGAAGTAGAAAAAGGCACAGAGAAAAAGGCATAGAAGAGAAGATAGTGGATAATCTTCGGTCTCGACACACAGCTTTTATATGTGACACAAACTGAAATAAAGCCCTTGTAGGATCAAATGGTGAGAAATAGAATAAATCCTTTGCTTTCATAAGTACAGAAATAATCAAGGAAAGGGAAAAAGTGATGTGCAGGCAAATAAAATTTGGGATTTTTCTTTTAATGACCAAGACACCTGACACACTCACCTGGATGTCATCTTGATTTTGAAATTAAACCTAAAGCTGTTTCTCACCTTTAACAAAAGAACTTACTGGGAATTATATATTCCTTAAAATCTACATGGAGGCCTGAACATCAGCCTTCTTCATACTATAAAAAGAGGATTATGGATGCATGAGTGATCATGCTTTGAAGATCAAGTATTTGTTGAGTGCCTACTATGTGCCAGGTCCTATGCTGAGTTATGAGAATTAAAACGATGAACAAATACGTCTTGTTTTGGAAATGGATGTATTAAAAAGTACAATAAAGTGTATGACCAAAAGCTGGAAAAAAAAATTACAGCACCGAAAAGAAAAAAGAAAGCTAGTCACTTAAGAGAAATACGACTCTTCCTGAAGCCAGACCAAAAGATAATTTCTCCCAAAGGTCCTCAGAGGCCACTGAGTAATCATCAAAACCAATCAATAGCTTCATCCTTTCAGAGACAGAGTTACAAGCTAACAAAGGCTCTTTCTTGTAAGTCACTAAAACAAAGCGAATGCCTTCACATCAAAACCCAAATAGATAGTTGCACTGGTTTAGTGTGATGGGGCAGAATTTTTGATACCAGGAAGCCCCTGTGTTGCCTTCCAACAATTCTCTGTGAGTGTTGTGTCTCAACCACAAGTGGGTTGATCTGGAGCCACAGTGGGTTCAGGGTTTCTGGTGAATCCGGGAGCTCTGACCTAGACAGTTGCTCAAGCTTAGGTCATATAGGGCTGTATTGAAGAAGTAAAATCAGAGGGGCACAGTGATGCTGATGATAGATGGATAGACACAAGAGATGGTGGTGGTAGATGATGGGTAGACAGATAAATATAAATATAAAATAAATCCTAAGCTCCCCTGATGACTGAAACCCTCTTGACCAAGGGGACCTCACAAAAACTTTAAAACTAAGTACCCAGCCATGAAGGGAAGATAGGTTGGACATTTTGAAGTTTAAACTAATTGCAAACAAGACCTAAGGCCATCTAAGGCAAAGGTTAAGTCATGTCAGCAGGCCATCAATTTTCTTAACAGATTCCTCTGAGTCAGCATATTATGGCTTGCTCCATGATTCAACAGACTTCCTTCTCTTAAAACATTTCTTTCCACTGATTCCAAGTCTTTAGACAAAGCTTTATTTCTTTATTTCTTTAACCAATTACAAATCAAAGAATTTCTAAATCTACTAATAGGTTATAATGTAGTAAGACCCCCACTTAGAAATATTCCACACTTTCAGGCCAGACCAATGTGTACCTTCCATGTATTGATCTATGATCTTACCTACAATTCTGTCTCCCTAAAATGTATAAAACCAAACTCTAACCCAGCCACCTGAGGGGCATTTTCTCAGGACCTTTTGGAATATGTTCACTCTCATTCATCTCAGAATAAACCTCTTTAAATTTTTTTTTGAGTTGAGTTTTTCCTGTTAACAGAGTGAGGAGAGAATGTGTGTGTGTGTGGTCTCATCTCTATGTAATGAGGTTACAATTTTTATTTTCTGCTTTATATTTCCCTGTTTTTTTTTATCATTTTCTACAATGAATGTGTATAGCTTATAAAATAAAAAAAATGAAATAGGTATATCCATTTAGTTAAATTAAATACATCAGCACTTTCTGTCTGTACTGGTAAGGATTACAAAGAAACAAGCAACTATGAACTACCTGAGCATCACAAATTGTGTTGAGTTAAAGTATTTTGAAATCCTTATTAAAGAAAGAGAGATTGAAAAAAAAACTAGATTTAGGTAGGCCTGGTGCAGTGGCTCATGCCTGTGATCCTAGCGCTCTGCGAGGCCAATGCAGGAGGACTGCTTAAATGTATTAGTTAGGGACCAGCCTGAGCAACATCGAGACCTGCATCTCCACAAAACATAGAAAACTAAGCCAGGTATGATGGCATGCACCTGTACTTGTAGCTACTCAGAAGGCTGAGGCAAGAGGATCACTTGAGCTGGAAACTTGAGGTTGCAGTGATCTATAACACCACTGCACTCTAGCAGGGGTAACAGATTGAGAATCTGTCTCAAATGGAAAAAAAAAAATCCTAGATTTCAACCTATCAGGCTTGATTCAAGAGGGATCTGTGAGAAATCTATTCACTCCTCCCCACGTCCCTCAGTACCTTCCATTATCTGAGCCCCAGTTACACCTGCAGATTAGGAACTGTGGGCTCTCTGCCAGCAGGTAACAGCCCAGCAGAAGCAGGAATAGCTTAGTGGAACCTAGACGCAGGGCTTCTGCTGGGGTGAGGCTTCTAGGAGAAGGAATTGGTGCAGGTTGTGGCTCACATGTTATCAGTAGCCTAACTACCACAATATTAGGGAACACAAACCTAAAACGTGGCCTTAAAATTAAGGTCCTTTGTAACCTGACCCACCTTCCTACAGGCTGTCCTGCTGCTCTGGTGAGTGGAGCCCTGAAAAAAGAAAATCAAAGCCTCAGGGCCACTCCATCAACTCCTTATACCAGCAGTTCTCAACCTGTGGGTCATGACCCACAGAAACTGTATTAAAGGGCCATGGCACTAAGAAGTTTGAGAACTGGTACCTTATACAAATGAGAAGGCAAATGCTTCAGGCACCTATGAAGAATCAGCCCCCTGGGTCATTCATTACAGAAATTTCTTGCTGACCTCTCATAAGCAAGAACACCTAAAACTAAATCTCATCCACACTAATAATGAATTACAAGTTCATTCTTACAGGCCAAGAACTGGAGACACACAGAATCAGACATTCCTCCTCCTATGTAGGGACACCTACATAACTGTTGCTTCCTTCACTCCCTTACCTCATACCCCTTCCCTCCTTTTTCCTTCTCTCTGTTGCCTTTAAAGTGCTAAGGCTTCCAACCATCCCTTCTGAAAAAGTCACAGCCAGCCTGCCTTTTGGTTTCATGTTTTTCCAGGTGCATCATCAAAATCTTGGCTATAATAAATCTCCATTCACTGAGATTTTTGCCTCAGTCATTTATTTGGGACAGTCCTTTGCTTGCTCCCACCTACCATAGATCCATTCACACCTGAGCACCTGTGCCCAGGTAGTTCCTTCATTTGGATTCTCCCCTGCTCTGCATCATATGGCTTGGATAGTGCATATGTCCTGTGTTCCTATTGTCTGTGCCATGTTCTGAATTTCTGACCACACCAAGTGCCTGGGCAGGGGGTCAACTACCCACAACCCCCTAGGCCCAGGGCCTGAGGTCTCATAACATAGGGAAATGGAAGGAAGCTCACCAATGTGTAGTCACCACCTACCAGCTAACAGCCCTAAAAACATCCCAAGAATGCGAGGCAACCATCATACTCCACAGAATAGACCATCTAAAAACTGGACCTACTTCCCCTACTAGGGTGCCATGGTGCTCTCCTCCCAAGCATAAAACTGTATATATTCTCTACCTGAAATTCTGAGCTCCCAGCACTCGCTTCCACTCTCACTCTGAGGTCTGGAGGCCTATCCCCCCAAGACTCCAGATTCTTGGGTGTTTTCTCAAGAGGCGTGGACAGGGCATAAACTACTGCTGATCAGTGCTGATTCTGCAGCACAGGAGTGAGAAGAGGACAATTGACTGAGAGGAAACCACAACGGAGCGGCAGTGCCCCGAGGCACAGAGAAGAAGCCATTTTTGGCAACAATAGGGCTCACCCTGGATATTCTGGAGGCACACCCCCTATCTCTCTGGGCAACCAAAGGAGGTCGGACATCTCAGGTGGCAACCACCGGCAGAACAGATCTGGGACAGAAACACAGGTCCCGTGAGTAAAAGGTTTGCCTGAGGTGGTACTGGCCTGGGTGGAGCGTGAGGACTAGAAAACTCACGGGAAGTGCCAGCAGATTCCCAGGGTGGGGCTGACCCAGAGGACCACTTTACTGAGCCTAAGATGCACCCAGACCTCAGGGGATCATCAGCCTAGACAAAGGAAGGCAGGAGGCTAGAACTGACAGCTAACTGTGCTGTGAATACAAACCTGCAGCAGCAAAGAACAGGGCCTGAGGCACAGGTTCTGTGAACTCCAAATAGCTTCTCTTCTGCAGGGAAATTTAGCCCAGACAGAAACAAATTCCGCAAAGTTGTTCTGTTCTGTCAGTAACATCAATCAGGGGTGGGGCTGGAACTGAGTGAACAGCCCAGCCTCCATCAAGTACCCAAGCTTGTCAGGCCTTACCTCCACCTGCTGGATAGTGACAGAGAGCAGCAGCCTGCCTGAGGAGACATAGATTTCCTTGTGATTCAGGCAGGTGCAAACCCCTGGAGTATCTGCTCATTGGAGACAACTGCATACTGCGTAACAGCCCTACGGGGTTATCAGTGACTGGGTATGACAGAGGTGCAAGGTGGGGAAGGAGGCATCAACCTTCCCAGACTAATCTATTTGCTGGGTTCTCCTGACCTCATGGAGCACCAGAACAAGTCATATTTGAGTTGTTGCCAGACCCCTGCATTCCAGTTGCCAGAGACCTTTTAAACTCTGCCACCTGAGACAGGTGCTGACTGAGACGATTGATTTGGACCTTTTGAACTGAGCCAATCTCCAGAGGACTATCTAAGTGGTGCCTTGGGTGTGTGGTTGTAGGAAGGTTTGATTTTCCTTTTCCAATTATTTCCTGTGGGGGACAGACTGACTTAATTGCTGGTATTTCTCCACAGCTGAGACTTAAAACCCGAGTAACTGTTTCACTAGGATTGGACAGAGACCAGTTAAAAACATGAAAGAGCAATTAGCCCCACCACACCAAGCAGGTCCCAAGTTTCTCAGGCCATAGCACTGTACGGGTCCTCAGCAAAGCTCCAGGGGAAAAGGTATAGACACCTATCCCAGCATTTGGGCAAAGGGCTTGTTAATCACTACTCCTGGAGCCCCAAACAGAACTTTTCTTTATCCACTCATTTAGTCAAATGGTGTAAAATAATCATGGGGTGGAATTAGAGGGAAAAACTCTGGTAACATGAATAACCAAAACAGATAAACCCCACCCACCCACCCAAGGAAAGATATGGCAGATGTAACTGAAGATTCCATACATAAACAGATGGTCGAGATGTCAAAAATCGAATTCAGAATTTGGATTGCAAACAAGATTAATAGAATAGAGGAAAAGTTAGAATTAGAAATTAGGAGAAATTTAAAAGTTGTCTCAAGAATTCAAAGAATTTAAAGATAAAACCACCAAAGATTTTGACACACTGAAGCAAGAATTTGCAGCCCTCAAAGATCTGAAAAATACAGTAGAATCCCTCAGTAACAGAGTGGAGCAAGCAGAAGAAAGGATTTCTGACATTGAAGACGAAGCCTTTGAACACTCCCAAACTCTGAAAGAGGAAGAGAAATGGAGACCAAAAATGAATCATTCTCTCAGAGAGCTCTGGGATAATTCGAAGAAGGCTAATATCTGCCTCATTGGAATCCCTGAAAGTGATGAAATGGACTTGCAAGACACAGAGGCCCTTCTCCATGAAATTATGAAAGAAAATTTTCCAGACATCCCAAGGGATTCTGAAATTCAGATAGCAGACAGTTGCAGAACCCCAGCATGACTCGATCCCAATAATACATCCCCCAGGCATATCATAATTAACTTCACTAAAGTTAATATGAAGGAGAAAATTCTGAAAGCAGCCAGATGTAAGAAATCCATTATCTACAAAGGGAAAAATATTAGAATGACTGCAGATCTCTCTGCTGAAAATTTTTCAAGCCAGAAGAGGGTGGTCATCGACTTTAATCTCCTAAAGCAAAATAACTTTGAACCCCGGATCCTGTATCCAACTAAACTGAGTTTCATTTATGATGGAGAAATTAAATCCTTTAATTACACTCATATGTTGAAGAAATTTGCCATAACCAAACCAGCTCTTCAGGATATTCTCAGACCTATCCTCCGTAATGACCAGCCCAATCCTCTACCACAAAAGTAAACTCACTCATAAACTTTTTATCAAATCCAACTTCCACAGTGGTGAAAGGATTAAAAATGTCCACTGGACTTTCGAAAAACTTGATACCCAAAATTTTACAGGACTTATCAATATTCTCCATTAATGTGAACAGCTTAAACTGCCCTCTAAAGAGGCACAGGTTAGCTGACTGGATACAAAAACTCAGGTCAGATATTTGCTGCATACAACAGTCACATCTTACCTTAAAAGACAAATATAGACTCAGGGTGAAAGGGTGGTCATCCATATTTCAGCAAATGGTTATCAGAAAAAAGCAGGTGTTGCAATTCTATTTGCAGACACAATAGGCTTTAAACCAACA
>CAUYPK010120221.1:0-10345 GCA_963574355.1 Loris lydekkerianus
AAATTCCTTACACAGAGCCTCTGTTCTTTGGCAGCACTGTGCTCTATAAATCTTACTAACAAACCTATAAATCTGACTCCCTACAAAGATCCATTAACAGTAGAGTGATCCCGCTTGGGTCTAATCTTGGAGAGACACCTCCCCAACTCTGAGGACAGCCAGAGGCAAAGGTGAAAAACAATAATAAGGCGAAATCAACAGAAAAACTCTGGCAATATGAATAACCAGAGTAGATCAACTCCCCCAAGGATCAGTGCGGCAGACAAAGTACAAGATCCCATGCACAAACAAATAGCTGAGATGTCAGAAATTGAATTCAGAATCTGGATAGCACATAAGATATATTTCCAAGCAGTAACCCTTAAGATATCTCAGGAAATCAATGAATTCAAAGATGAAATGACCAATGATTTTTGACACATTGAGACAAGAATTTGCAGCCCTCAAAGATCTGAGAAACACAGTAGAATCCCTCAGAATGGAGCAAGCAGAAGAAAGGATTTCTGACATTGAAGACAAAGCTTTCGAACACTCCCAAACTCTCACAGAGGAAGAGAAATGGAGGGCAAAAACATATCCCTCTCTCAGAGAGCTCTGGGATAATTTGAAGAAAACCAATATTCGTCTTATAGGGATCCCCGAAAGTGACGAAGTGGCTTCAGAAAGCACAGAGTCTCTTCTCCATGAGATTATGAAGGGGAACTTTCCAGACATGCCAAGAGATTCTGAAATTCAGATAGCAGACAGTTTCAGAATCCCAGCACAACTCAACCCGAATAAGACATCCCCCAGACACATCATAATCAATTTCACTAAATTTAATATGAAGGAGAAAATTCTGAAAGCAGCCAGAAGAAAGAAAACTATCACCTACAAGGGCAAAAATATTAGAATAACTGCAGATCTTGCTGCTGAAACCTTTCAAGCTAGAAGAGGATGGTCATCAACTTTTAATCTAAAACAAAATAACTTTCAATCCAGGATCCTGTACCCAGCTAAACTGAGCTTCATTTATGACGGAGAAATTAAATACTTCAATGACATTCACATGTTGAAGAAATTTGCCACAACTAAACCAGTTCCCCAGGATATTCTCAGACCTATCTTCCATAAAGACTAGCGTAATCCTCCATCACAAAAGTAAACCCATCCAGAAAATTTTGATCAAATTCCAACTTCCACATTTGCAAAAGGATTAAAAATGTCCACCGGACTCTCGAAAGGCTTATCAATATTCTGAATTTATGTCAATGGTTTAAATTGTCCTCTACAGAGGCACAGGTTGGGTGACTGGATACAAAAACTCAAGCCAGATATCTGCTGCCTACAAGAATTGCATGTTAAGTTTGAAAGACAAATATAGACTCAAGGTGAAGGGATGGTGATCTATACTCCAGGCAAATGGAAAGCAGAAAAAAGCTGGCGTTGCAATCCTATTCGCAGACACAATAGGCGTTAAACCAACCGAAATAAGGAAGGATAAGGATGGAGCCTTTATATTTGTTAAAAGTAATACTGAAATGATGAGATTTCAATTATTAATATTTATGCATCCAACCAGAACGCACCTCAATTTATAAGAGAAACTCTAACAGACAAAGGCAATTAGAAGAGCATCAGTCAGGGGTCCTCAAAATTTTTAAGTGGGGGGCCAGTTCACTGTCCCTCAGACCGTTGGAGGGCCGGACTATAGTATTTAAAAACAAACAAACAAACAAACAAAACAACTATGAAGAAATTCCTATGCACACTGCACACATTGTATTTTCAAGTAAAACAACAAAACGGGAACAAATACAATCACACCGCCTCATGTGGCCTGTGGGCCGCAGTTTGAGGACCCCCGAAAATGATAGTAGTAAGATTGAGACAACTTCAAAATGAAGGGCTACCTGCAAGTTGTTGAAACCTTTCTGGAAAATTTGAGTTTTTGACAAGCTGGCTTTAAAGAAGTTATAGCTGTTTAGGTTGAGATGATAAGAAAGGCTTGCCTTGGAGTCATAGATAGTATAGGCTGAGCTGAAGCATTGCAAAGTAATGGGAGTTTAGTGAAAGAGGGATTTTCATTGTGAGTGGTGTCAACGGGATGTTTTCAGAAAGAAACCAATGCTATCTATTTACTTTTCAACTAGGGTGACTCTGTCATCTATCTGAAACCACATTATTATGGTATGACTGTCATCTTCAAGTATTAGAAAGTTGTCCATGTGTGGGGGACAAAATTTACCCTCATTCTCTCCAGAGTGAAACTGACCAATGAGAGGTTACATGAAGATGTTTTTGTCTTTTGGTTCTTTATAGTTAAAATAAAAACAAAATGGTTTTGGTGTCCATAAATATGATGGCCACTCTAGAAATTAGTTCCAGGAATTGCTTAAGTAAATATTGGGATTCTTTTTGGCAGTACTGTTCTAGAGTAAATTTCTGCTGAGAATGGAAAATTTGTGCTAACATCACTCCCAACTTGAGCTTCTAAGAGTTTGTGTGAAATGTTTAGAAGAGAAACTATTACTGAGGTTCTTTGAAGGATGTGTTAAACTCCAGATAGATTATATAATGAGAATCAGACTGAGGGGAAGTACAGGAGATCTTGTTAGGAATAATTGACAGGGACAGGGAGTAGATTTAGGAGATCATTGTTGGTGAAGTAATGGCTGCAAGGCTCATGAGTTTAGCTAATTAGGGAATGGGAGTGCCTCACTGGCAAAGAAGTACCATGGTGAGAGAAGCAGGAGGTGGAGAATTGATGCGCCTGGGTTCTAGGTCTAGCTCACACTCTTTATGAGGCAATGAGCAAGCCATTTAACTTTCCTGAGGTTTTACATGTGAATAAGATTTAAGCCTTTGACTAGATATCACGGTGCTGTTTGTCTTATTTTAGTAAACTATAGTGCATTTTGTGTCATAGTAACCCTAAGTTGTGTTTTGTTGTCCAAATGGACATTTTTTTGAGAACTTGATTAATATTATTAATAAAAAATTTTACTTGGGGAGGGAAGGATGTAAAGTTTTAAAGTTATCCTGTTCAAGAGATAATTCACAGACAAATTCCTAGAGGAATGGAAAGAAGAAGAAAACATTTTGGATTCAACCAAGAAAGTGGTTTCAGTTAGGAGATCGGTAGTAGTGCTCTGTTCTTTATGGAAAATAAGTGTGTACCTTTCTTTATTTTATTTTATTTATTTATTTATTTTGAGATGGAGTCTCATTATGTTTCCATTGGTAGATGCTGTGGTGTCAGAGCTTGCAGCAACATTCAACTCTTGGGTTTAGGTGATTTTCTTGCCTCAGCCTCCCAAGTAGCTTGGACTACAGGCGCCTGCCACCATGCCTGGCTATATTTTGTTGCAGTTGTCATTGTTGTTTAGCTGGCCCGGGCTGGGTTCGAACCTGCCACCCTCAGTGTATGTGCCTGGCGAAATAACCACCGTGCTACAGTGCTGAGCCATGCATGTACCTTTCTTAAAAGAGCATTTATTATTTATGAAACAAGTGATACACTCCATGGTAATTTGCTTAACTGACAGTCTCGTACCCTGTCTAAAGAAGGGCTAGAAAAATGCTGCCAACTGCTAACTGAATCATAGACTATTTGCTGCTGCTTTTTTTCTCTTTTGAGACAGTCTCACTTTGCTCTTGGTAAAGTGTTCCGGCATCACAGCTCACAGCAACCTCCTACTCTTGGGCTTAGGTGATTGTCTTGCCTCAGCTTCCCAAGTAGCTGGGATTACAGGTGCCCAGCACAACACCTGGCTATTTTTTTATTGTTGTTGCAGTTTGGCGGGGGCCCGGTTTGAACTTGCCAACCTCCTTATATGGGGCCGGTGCCCTACTCACTGAGCCACATGTGCCGCCCTGCTGCTGCTTTTTGTACTTAATTATTTTTATGAATGTGTTTTGAGTTTTTGATTGCCTGCCTTTCTGTTCTAATTTGTTTGAGTACTCTTGGGAAATTATCTACGAAAATCAGTAATCGTATTCTGGGAAGTGATAGAAAGTGAGACTAGTGGTGGGAATCTCTACCCTTGTTGGCTTGTTAGCCTCATCTCTAATGGTTGTGGTGTTTTGTGTTACACTAATTTTTTTGTTTTTGGGTTTTTTTTTTGTTTTGTTTTGTTTTGTTTTTTTGGAGACAGTCTCACTTTGTCTCCCTGGGTGGGTAGCCTGCTGTGGTATCATAGTTCACAGCAACTTCAGACTCCTGGGCTTGAGCAGTACTCTTACTTCAGACTCTCAAGTAGCTAGGACTACAGATATATGCCATCACACCCAGTTTGTTTTTTTTATTTTTTAGTAGAGATGGAGTCTCACTTTTGCTCAGGCTGAACTCAAACTCCTCAGCCAAAGCAATCCTCCTGCTTCCTCCTCCTAGAGTGCTAGGATTACGGGCATGGAGCCACTGTGCCTGGCCTTCATTTTACGTTGTAAAATTTTACGTTGTAAGATGAAGGTTGTTACCAAGGCATCTTAAGAGTTCATGAGACATGTCTCAACTATTTTCATGTTTGAGGCCTCTGGTGTTTTAAGATAATAAAAAGTCAAATATTTTAAAATTTATAGCGCTCTGCAAGTGGTATATAGCAGGGAAAATGTAAAGTTACAGGCAACGTAACGTTTTTTCTGTCATACAGCACTTCTCTAGGATCATATGTTTAACTTCATGTCATGTTGACATAAGTAGTCTATCATTGACTATCTTTGCCAGCAGTGGAACTGTCCCTATTTATCCTTGACTTTCTCTATCCTAGGGAATAGATTCTTATTTCTAATTTTAGAATCTTTTTCTGATTTTAGGCTTTAACAAAATTCTTGAAATGTGTTAATTGGGATCTACCTCAGGAGGCCAAACAGGCCTTGGAACTTCTGGGAAAATGGAAGCCAATGGATGTAGAGGACTCCTTGGAGCTGTTGTCCTCTCATTATACCAATCCAACAGTGAGGCGCTATGCTGTTGCCCGGTTGCGACAGGCTGATGATGAGGTACATTATTATTCATTACACCTGTTCAACTGGGTTAATTTTAAACTAGAGTCTAATTATAGAATCTGTGTATATATGAGAGAAAGAGAGGGAGCACATATGTGTGTGTTCACACACCCAAGAGAGGTTTTTAGAAGGTAAGAGGATATCCTAGGTGTGTTTTCAGAAGGAAAATTAAAATATTCCTCCAAGGACTCCTCTGTGAAATGAAAATTTACTTTCTTATCTGTTACATGATAGGACATTCTCTCCCAGGACATTTACCTGGCAGCAGAGCTTGTATTGCTCTGTCTGGAAAAATGAATTCTAATGAAAAATGGTTTAATGCAGCACCAGCTAGGGAATAATTCAGATCTCCTCTATCAGTCAGTATACAACAAGACACATTTAATTGTAGCCTTGAAACGCCCTTGGGGCCTTTAAAGCATAGAGATATATGGTCATCTTACTTTCTTTCAAATTCTCCCTTTAAACTTTCAGTGCTGACAATTATGTGTATATGTTGATTTTCTGAAGGTGTTTTAAATCCTCAGGAAAGCAGATTTCAAACTTTATGCTAACTATTTGCATATAGTCATGTGTCACTTAATGATGGGGATGTTCTGAGAAATGCATTCTTGGTCGATTTTTGGTCGTTGTGTAAACATCAATGAGTCTGCTCACACAAACCCAGATAGTGGAGCCTACTACTAATCTAGGTTGTGTGGTATAGCATATTGCTGCTAGGCTACAACCCTGTACAGCATGTTACAGGCAATTGTAACACAGTGGTAAGTATCTGTGTATCTTAACATAGGAAAGATACTTAAATTATATTATACTGTTATGGGTATTATATTATGGTTATTATAATCTCATGGGACTACAGTCACATATGTGGTCCATTGTTGACTTAAATGTCTTTATGCAGTACACAACTGTACATGTAACGCCATCAGGAAAGGAGAATCATTCTATTGACACAATGCATTGCTGGATTCTGAGTTTTATTAGTTCTTTATGAAATAGACTAATCCCAACAGATATTTTCTTCTTTTTATTTATTTATTTATTTATTTATTTATTTATTTGGCCAGGGCTGGGTTTGAACCCACCACCTTCGGCATATGGGGCCAGCGCCTTACTCCGTTGAGCCACAGGCACTGCCCTCTTCTTAATTTTTTAAGGGTGAATGTATTCTTAAACATAACCTAATAGCTTATGCTTGCCAGCAGTCTGGGCTTGTGGATATAGACTAACTTCTCAAGCTTTGATATTATATATATATAGGAATGCTGACCCCAGAGAATATATATTATCAAAGACATTTCTTCAGGAGGGAACACTGAGATCATTTTAGATGAGTTGTGGCATCTGAACTCATCTAAAATGATCTCAGTGAAATGAAGCATTAATCATACATGTGTATTTAATCATAGTAAAATTTAAACACTAAAATTAATGGTATAATGAACCTTCGTATATAATTTACTAATCATTAGCAGTTGTCCATTGACAGCCAGTCTTGTTTTCACCTATAACACCACTTATTCTCTCCACCCTAATCTTCTAACCTCCACTAGGTTATTCCTATTGGCTATAAATCACATGTTTCTATAACCCCTTCCTTAGGTAAGATAATTTGTTAGAATGACTCACAAAACTCAGGGAAACATTGCTTACTATTATTGATTTATTACAATGGATATTCTAAAGAATACAAATGAACAGCCATATGGAGAGATACATAGAGTGAGGTCCTGAGGCAGGAGCTTCTGTCCTGTGGAGTTTAGAGTGCACTACCTTTTTCTGTAGAAAAAGAAAAATACTGCCTGTATTCTGGACTTTATGGACACCTGTTATAAGAAAAAAGTATTTTTCCTTCTATCCTTCTAGGTTCTCTGGCAGGGGGGCTTTAGCAAAGGATAGATCTTCAAGAAAAAAAGCATACACATTTATTTAATGTTAAGTTTTACATGAAATAGGAACGTTAAAGAAATGGTTAAGTGTGCACATTTTTATTATAGGTATGAGGAAGATTGGGAAGTCATGGAAAATGTGAAAGGACAAAGGCTAACAGTAGTATACAGGGAGAAACAGCCTGTTCCTTCCGGTTTCTCTCTCTGTCTCTGTCTTCAGGGATAAATATGTCTCTGGTAAAGGGAGGGTCTTATGACTTGCTTCCCTGGTGGTCACGGAGTCATTCCTGGACCTGCTAATTTTCAGAGTCCTTCAGCTTAAAATACTTAAATGTGAAGATGTTCTCTTTTGGGGTGGCATGTCTTGAACACGCTACTACAGATCTGCCTCATTCTTTTTAAATAGCAGCATATTTTACTGAGTGTATTTTTTAATTTGCTCAACCAGTGAGTTTCCTTTGATAGGCAGTATTTCTAATCTTTTTGCTATAATTATTTTTTTTTTTAGAGAGTACTTTGGTAATATTTATTAAGTGTTTTAGGACATTCCTATGGGCTTAAAGCTATAACTACTTTAATGAACAGACTTATGTATATGTATACCAAGAAAAAAAAAATATATATGTTCTTTTTTCATTATTATTATTATTATTATTATTATTTTTTGAGACAGAACCTCAAGCTGTTGACCTGGGTAGAGTGCTGTGGCATCACAGCTCATAGCAACCTCCGACTCCTGGGCTCAAGTGATTGTCCTGCCTCTGCCTCCCGAGTAGCTGGGATTACAGGCGCCTGTGACAGTGCCTGGCTGTTTTTTGGTTGCAGCCATCATTGTTGTTTGGCGGGCCCTTACTGGATTCAAACCCAGCTAAGTTGTATGTGGCTGGTGCCGTAGCCACTTGAGCCACAGGCGCTGAGCCTTTTTTCCATATTCTTAAGTTGCTGGAATTTTGGGACCAAAAGAGATATGCTTTTTACATTTCATGATAATCCCCTATAAGTCTACTATTTTTGTTTCTGTATCATCCTTAAAAAGATTATAATGGCTTTACAATAATTTAAATATATATATTTAAATTTAAATCTCCCTTTTTTATAATTATTTATATAATTTTTGTACATTTATTCTTTATTCTGAATTTTAGAATAATGTCATTTTCTTAAAACTGCATCAGAATCTGAAATGGAATTACATTAAGTTTATATATTAGAAAAATATTTATGCCTTTATGATATTACACCTTCCTTCCTGACAACATAAGATTTTTATATTCATTCATGTCTCAATTTTCTAAAAATTTTACATATTTAAAAAAATTACGTTTATTCCCCAATAATGTTATGATGGTGGTGATGAACTACCCTGTGGAATTTATCTTTTGTTTACCTTTGTTAGTTAAAAGAAAAACTGTGTCTTTGTTACATATAATATTTGCTTTATCTAATCACTTTATTGATATTTCATAGTCTAATCACTGTTACGTGGGTTTTATGTTTTGTAGGTAATAATGCTATCTGACAAATGTCAGTATATGTTTTCTTTAAATTTACATTATTTCATTATTATTATGCCAGTGACAGTGTTCATCTTTCCTTGTTGCTCATTTTTATGGTAATCCTTTCAGTATTTAGCTCTGTAATATATGTTTCTTATTGGTTTCAGTTAAATGCTCTTGTTTATGTCTAGAAAGTCTCTCTCTTTCCTTTCTTTTTCTCACCCTTCTCACTCTCTCACTTTCTTTCTTTCTAAATCCAGAATAGCTTCTATGTGTTGCTACAGACTCTTCTGGCACCCGTTTATGTCATATAGTCTCTCATCTTTAGTTTGTTAATGTACTGAAAGTATGCTGATATATTTCCTAATGTTCTACCAGCCATGTACTTATAAATCTTAATCTAATACCTGTCTTTGATTTACTGATATTTCATTTAAAAATTTTAAAGTCATATTTTTACTGCTGTGCAGTTCAAAAGGACAGAGCTTCTGCATTGCAATTTAATGAGGAAATGTTTTCTGAGGTAGACATTGAAAAAAGTGTAGCATGTTTACGGTGTAATTTATATTCCAAGTGGAGAGAGCAATATGAGTGAACACAAAGAGGTTGAAAAGTGTGGGAAGGAGTAAGGTATATATGTAGGTGGGAAGGCAAAAGCAGAACCCATGTCTAACTGAAAATGCCTATTGAATAGTTACATTTAATTCAGTAAGAAATGGGAAGTCAGTGAGTGATTTTGACATAGCACTTTGCATTTGCACTCTGAAGTGTTAAAAGTGACTTGTTCTTAACAAAAATGGTGATCATCATCTAGTTAAAATTTTTTAGCTCTTGGGAAATTTTTATTGAATTGGCTAAGATAGAAACTTGAGGGTTTTTTTTGTTGTTGTTTTGTTTTACTCAAATGCTTATGTCCTTCACGCTTGGAGGAATTTTATGTTTTTCAAGATGTGATTGTATAATGAGAAAACAGATTTTGTACTTACTGTTGAAGTTAATTCATTTCCATACAAATGAAGGAAAGTATAGTTTGAATATAGACTACCAAATGACCAACAAATCAGATGGTGATAAGTACCTTAGAAAGATGAAAATTTTCTGAATTTCCCCTTCCTGAGGACTTCAATAAAAATGCAGACCTTTTTACTTTATATGGTTAAGTTTTTTTTCTGTAATTGGGAAACACACAGGCTAATAGATGCAGTATCTTTGGGAGTGAAGTTTAGCAATAAAATTGAATTACTTACAGCTTCAAAGAAGTATACTTGTCATTAAACATATTGATCAAGTTTTTGTTATGTTACATACTTTTGTATAAAGAAAAAACATAATTATGCCTGTAGTTATTAGATGCCATAAATCTTAAATATTATAATAGAAAATCAGATGTTTATTGTTCCAATTAATAAATGGGTATTAGAAACAACACTATAAAGGTGCTTTAATAGTCACTTGATTCCCTGATATATTTGAATAAAAAATAATAAGCCATTTAACCTTTCACTAAATTAATTATTCATGGTAAATTCATGTATATTACTTTGTCAGTGTTTCCCTAATCATAAGATTGTTTACTATGTTGGTATAAGATATTGTAAGACCCCCGGAGGGACCTCCACTCAGACTCTGTGATAGCGTGACGACCAGAAACTCACGAGAGGCGACTTGATGCAAAGCGCACGAGGCTTTATTGAGGGAGGACCAGAGCTCTGGGGCCGACTCGTATCTCACGCAGGAGACAGAGGGGTCAACCCTGAATCTAGGGAGGCGGCCCTTTTTATGGGCTGTTTTTAGGCAGGGAGGGGGTCAGTGAGAGCAGGGTATGTGTTGCAGGCGCCCTGCTGGAATGTACATTTCAACATATAATCACAGGGGAGGGGTGGTTTCCCGGTACACATAGTCATGAGCATACTTGTTTTGCAACTATTGCTTATCACCTGCTTCAGGGTTCAGTTGAATCTGTAACTAAAA
>CAUYPK010120224.1:0-39998 GCA_963574355.1 Loris lydekkerianus
TGGCTTATACTCGGATCATTCAGGTTATTTGATTCAGTGCGCACGCACCAAATCAAATGCACATAGTCTCCAGTCGTCTTCTGCCATCTACTTGAGGGGGCTGTGCTTCAGTTCAGTCCACAAGTCGGGGCTGAGCTGAAGCACCACCCCCTCAAGTAGATGGTAGAAGATGCTGGAGACTATGGGCATTTGATTAGGTGTGCGCGCACTGAATCAAATAACCTGTATGACCCAAGTATGAGCCGAGTTCGGGTTTTTCGGCACAAATTTTTGGCACAAAAACTCGGCTTATACTCGAGTATATACGGTAATATTTAGCTATCTTTGATCTATAGAAACTTTTTGTATGATTAACTTGCAGTTTCTTTCTGTGGCATGATTTAAAGATACATATTCATTTAAAGCTTTAGGATGGTGCAAAGAGAAGGGGAAAGAGTTTTCACAAGCCAGAATCAGGAAGGTCATTTTCCATTGCATTCTGTTTTCTCTTCAGTTCATTTCATTCAGATCTAATATCCAATTCCGAAATAATTCATAGAGGCACTCAATATTTACCACCCAAATATTTAAATTGCTATAACTGCATACTAGAATCACTGGAGATCTTTTTTTTTTTTTTAATTGTTGGGGATTCCTCGAGGGTACAAGAAACCAGGTTATACTGATTGCATTTGTTAGGTAAAGTCCCTCTTACAATTGTGTCTTGCCCCCAAAAGGTGTGGCACACACCAAGACCCCCCCACCTCCTTCCCTCTCTCTGCTCTTCTTTTCCCCCACCCCTCCATCCTTCTTTCTCTCTCTGTTCTCCTGGGGATCTTTTAAATACTTCCAATGTCAATGTGCACATCCTACTTCAGACCAAAGAAATCAGCAGCTTTGGCAGAAATATGAATACTTGAGAGTGATACTTATGTGCCTAATTTTACATCTCCTTAAGAGGCACATGATATTGCATTGTCTCATATGACAAATGCTGAATTTGGTCACCAAACTGAACTGGTGACTACCAAGTCATTCCGTTGTAAAGGTGTATTTCCTCTTTGTAATTAGCAAGTAATCTGGGGGGTGATATTTTGGAACCTTATGAATATTCTGTTCCCAGTAATTTTTCACCTAATGGTTTAAGCATTCATTGATAATTCTTGCAATATGCGGTTGCAAAGTGGTGAGTTTCTAATTCTAGCATTCTTTTATTTGTCAGTTTGCATCCTTCTATAAAAAAGCAGAATTTTACCTCTCCTCATCCACCTCCTTTTTTGAGTATTCACCGTAGATTCATGGATTTTATTTGTCCCCTCCATTTCTCTCTGTCACTACAGTCTCTATTTATTTTGATACTAAAATTGTCCTGATTTTGGTAATTAGGGATCACTTCAAGTAGAGTCCTGTGTCTTTTTTATTATTTATTATTTATTTATTTATTTGGGGCGTAGAGCCTCACTTTCTCGCCCTTGATAGAGTGCTGTGGCATAACAGCTCACAGCAACCTCAAACCTTTGGGCACAAGTGATTCTCTTGCCTCAGCCTCCCGAGTAACTGGGATTACGGAGCACCTGCCACAATGCCCAGCTATTTTTAGAGACGAGGTCTCACTCTGGCTCAGGCTGGTCTCAAACCTGTGAGCTCAGGCAATCCATCTGCCTCAGCCTCCCAGAGTCTTTTTTAAATAGATACTAGTTGTGGGTTTTTTTTCCCCACAAATTCAAGTGTAATTTACAATAAAGGACATACATCTTAATTACAGCTTGATAAATGTTTAAATGTAAATATCCCTGTAGCCCACCCATATCAAGGTAGGTACTATTTCCAGTACTCTAGAAGGCTCATTTATGTCCCTTCCCTATCAATACTTACCCCTAGACCCAGAGTAATCACCATTCTCACTTCTACCACCATAGATAAGTTTTGCCCAATCTTGGACTTCATATAAATAAAAACATAAACTATGCCTTCTTTGGGGTCTGGCTTCTTTCACTCTTTCTCTCACTTCTATCAATGAGATGTATTCCTGTTGTTGAATGCGGCACTAACTCATCCTTTGCTACCACTAAATAGTATTCTCTGATTACTTTAGAAGGGAAATCACTGAACTGATTTGATCTCAGGCATCTGGCATATATATTTTTCAGGCTTTTGATTTATGTAACCCATCTGCTTTCCAAAAAGCTTATGCCAATTTATCTCTCACTATTAGAAGGGTATTCTTAAGTATATGTTTTCCCATATCCTTGCCAATCCTACCATTTATCTTTAAGAAAACTTACCTTTCTGAAATTTGAAAAAAAACTAATGGTGTCTTCTTTTAAAATATTGTACTTCTCTTATTACACGTTAGGTAGTTTATTTTTTCATATATTTTTGTGCACTTGTATTTATTATTTTCAAATTTTTCTTTTTGAGTGTTCTTTTGGAAACCCAAGCCAGTTGAGCAGGTAAAATATAACCCTTTATTATCTATCTATTATCTATCTACCTACTAATTCTTATTATACTCATATATATGAATATAAAGTTTCAATTGCATTTTGACTTTTAATAGTTTGTTTGTTACTTTTAGTAATTGAACATTACTAACATTTCAGTATTATGCAAGAAAATAAATTTCATAGCTTAAAAAGTTTGGGAAAATGTTAAAAAATTTTTTTTTGTTTTTCATAACTATAGACCTCATAAACTTTACCATGCTAATGTATAATGTGAATCTTCTGCAAATCCTTTTTTTTTTTAATTATTAAAAGAACATATACAGAAGGATCTATAGAATATGATTTGAGTAACTCTGGCTTAAAGTACACACCTAACGTAAGATTTCTGGATAAAAGCAAATGAAATGTTTGTTTTTTTCATCCTGGCTGTGATAGGCAGAAGCATACATCTTCCTCTACCTCACCCCAGCCCCCAGGCGGAGATGTCCTTGTCTTAATACCTGGAACCTGTGAGTGTGTTACCTTATATGGCAAAAGGAACTTTACAGATGTAATTAAGTTAAGGCCCTTGAGGTAGGGAGATTATCCTAGATTAACTGGGTAGGCCCAATCTCATCACAAGGGTCCTTCAAGCAGAGAGCCTTTTCAGGTTGTGATCAAGACTGCAGAAGGTCAGAGGGGGAAGCAAACTTGCTGGCTTTGAAGATGGAAGAAAAGGCCAGGAGCCTAAAAAGGTGGCATCTTCCAGGAGCTGGAAAAGACATGGAAATGTGTTCTCCCCTAGAATCCCAGAAAGGACCGTCCAGTGAAACCCACATTAGAATTCTGACCTACAGAATTATAAAATAATGAATTTTTCATAATTTGTTATAATAGCAATAAGAAATTAATATACTGATTCATGTTCAATATTATCAACCTTTTAAATTGTTGCTAATTTGCAAAATCAGGAAGGATATTTTATACTTATTTTACTGGTATTCTTGATTATTAGTGATTTTTAGCATTTTTTCCATATACTTATGAATTTCCTTCCTACTTTTGAATTTCTATTTGAGTCCTTCCCCATTTTTCTTTTAGACTGTTCTGATTTGTAACAGCTTTTTGTATATTATGGAAATTAATTTATGCATGTATTTTGCCAAGTTTCTCAAACATGTTATATACCTTTGCCATTTTTACAATATGAATTTTAGATATTGAGTCATTCTTTTTCTTTATGTTTTCTATCTGTAATGTTTAGAATAGCATTTCTCTTCTCAAGATTAGAAAAATATTTACATATTTTTTTCATGTTTTCACCCTTAAATCTTTGATCTCTATACAATTTCTTTCAATGAAGGTGTGAGGAATACATTTGTTATTTTCTTTAAATTGTTAGCCAATTATACAAATTCCATTTCTGGATTAATGATAGCTATGATTTGAATGAGCCCCCCAAAGTTCATGTGTGGGAAAGTTAATCCCCAATGCAACAGTGTTGTGAGGTGGGCCCTTTAAGTGGTGGTTAGGTCATGAGGGTTCTACTCCCATTAATGCATTAATGTCATCATCACAGGAGTGGGTAAGCTAGCTGGAGAATGGGCTTATTACCCAAATAAATTAGGCTCTCTCAAATGCTCTCTCGCTGTGCCATGCCTTCCTCCCTGTTATGATGCAACAAGAAGGCTCTCACCAGATGTAGCCCCTCCACCTTGGACTTCTCAGCCTCCAGAATTGTGAGCCAAATAAACTTCTATTCTTTATAAATTACCCAGTCTCAGGTATTCTGTCATAGCAGCACAAAACAGACTAAGGCAGTCATCTTTCTCCACTGATTTTAAGTGCCACTTGTATCACAGACTAAATAACACAGAACCAGGCAGGGTTCTGCTTCTAGACTTGTGTTTTCTATTCCTATGCCAGAGTCAAAGTGATTGAGTTACTGTCATGTTGTAATTTAATATCTGGTAGGGCAGAGAAGGTCACTGTGAAGGCTCCAAGGTGACCTGTGTCTGGAAATGTCAGGAGCAGCAGCTAGTGCAGCTGGGCCTTAAAAGCTGGGGAAGAATGGAAACGAATGAGGTCCCACAGGCCACAGAGCAACAGAGAAGAGGGAACGGCTGACTCCTCTTCCCCACCTCCCACTGTATGCCTCAGGGGCCAACTTATCCCCCAGTGAGGGGAGGTGAGTGGTCTCATCCTCTTTTCCTGCCCACTGTTCCACGTCTCCGGCTGGGAAGAGCCAGAAATCACCCTTAGTTTCTCAGATGGCATTAGTTCTGCCTAATTATACCTATGCAGTATCTGGCAAGAGACGCTGGCTTAATTCCCCAATATTTGTAAATTGCACCACCAATCTTGTAGGGGAGTTGGCGACTAAGTCACTTTGGGTCACTGTGGCAGCATCAGGCTCACAGGGGTGGCTGCTGATGGGCTTTGGAGTGCCAGAGCAACACTGTTTTTCTGTTCCACTGAGGAAGATATTTAATTGCATTTTCAAATACCTTTGGGGGAAAGAAAAGAAAAAAAAGTCTCTCTTGCTACTCTCTCCACTGGTAAGTAGTAAATAAAATAAAAAGTAAAATATAAACCTTTTTAAAGAAGACTTTTTAATGAAAATCTTCAAACACACTATGTATAAAATGAGAAAGGATAGTATACTGGACTCCTGTGTACTCATAACCCAGATACTGTAATTATTAACTAATGGCAAATATTATTTTTTCTCTGTATCTATCTATCTAGCTGTATTTTTATTCAGGGGCATTTTAAAGCAAATCCCAGACATTCTGGACCCCTTGTCTTAGTGTCCCAGTTTATGCAAATTATCACGACTCCTGTCATTTCCCCCTTTACCATGTGATTCTTGGTACTTGTTCATCATCCTCATTCACTGTACCTATGGGACAGAAAATCTCATGCTCCAACCCTGTCAGCTTAATGAGAGAGGGGTGCAATTCCTGTCACACTGGAAGGGTTACAAGAGACCCAGATAGTGATGTCTTCATGGAGCCCCTACCTTGGGCAGAGTCACTAACTCCTTTAGCCCTGCTACACTCCAGTGTACTCATCAGCATTCGCATGACCTCCTGAATGTGGGTGAGTGGATGTGGTGCTTCTCTCATCCTCTACCTGACTTCAGATACCCAGGAAGGATGACTCTGGTGCACCTGTTGCTTCGCCATCTCTGCACAAACCAGAGGAGGGTGCCGTCTAGCAGCTAGAGGTCAAGCTTCTAATATATATATTTCCTCCTTTTCAGAAATCCAGATGATCCTGACCAATAATTCTAAGACTTTGGAGCTGCTCACTCAGGGCCAGTCTGACTACCACACTCCCTAAGGAAGTCAAGAATGGCCTTCATTTCTTGCAAGTTAAACACACTTTGCATGACTAGTACCTTGTAAAGATCCACAAGGGGCTGGGCACAATGGCTCATACCTATAATTCCAGCAATTTGGGAGGCTTGAAGTGGGAGGATTACTTCAGGCCAGGAGTTCAAGGTCAAGCTGGACAATATAGTAAGAACCTATCTCTAAAAAAAAAAGTCATCAATCTGTCCTATCAGATAGATTGTCCCTGACCAGAATACCCACTCATTTATTAAATGAATGAATGCCAAGTGTTTTACTATACCTTTTGCCCAAAATTTCTCCTTATCCTATGTCATTCTCTTATCCTTCATTCTCTGCAAGTGTTTCCCAGAATGTGGCAAGAATCATTTAGTTGTTAAGAAAAAGAAACAGACTTAACTGGCCCATCTTCAAATAGCTAGATTTGGAAACACAGGCTGTGACTGTCACACCTTTGTATTTGCCCAGCAGTTAGAAATGGATTCCATATGGGATTGTTACATGTTTTGTTGGAAGGCATGTTGGTATGCTGATTTTGCTCTAATCTACTAGTTTTAGAAAATGTCTGTTTGGCTCTTGTGAAACTTGTTTCACTCATTGTTTAAAAAATTATAATGAAATCTTGAGGATGCAGAGTGGGGAATCATACCATCAGAGCCGTGATCCTCCATTGTGAGACAGCCATCACAGTCTTGAAACTGAAGACCAAAGGGAAGCAGGCAACCCTCCATTACTTTGTTCACTGATTTAAGCAGATGGATTTCCAGACACTGTAAGAAAGGCTTGGAACTCAAAGATAAGTGAGAAAAGATCCTTCCTCTTGAGAAATTAACAGTTTAGTGGAGTAGACAGCCAGCCATGTAGGCATGTAACAGTGAAAGATACAATTTTATAAATATATGTATAAAATATTTTCTTAGGAAAAAACAAACACCAAAAGGCCAGGCATGGTGGCTCATGCCTGTAATCCTAGCACTCTGGGAGACTGAGGTGGGTGGATTGCTTGAGTCAGGAGTTCGAGACTAACCTGAGCAAGAGCAAGACCCTGTCTCTACTAAAAATAGAAAAACTAGCTGGACGTTGTGTCGGGTGCCTGTAGTTCTAGCTACTTGGAAGGGTGAGGCAATGAATCCCCTGACCCCAAGAGTTTGAGGTTTCTGTGAGCTATGACACTGCAGCACTCCACCCAGGGAGACAGGATGAGACTCTGTCTCAAAAACAAAACAAAACGAAAAACCACCAGAAGGACATATACCAAAAGTTAGCATTGGTTATCCTTTATTTATTTACTATCTAGAAAAGGGAGGCATCTACAAAAAACAGCACAACAACGCACACACTATACTGGAAGTGTGCACAGTATCCTGAGGAAGCAATTGACTCATCAGGGAAGTCAAAGAAAACATTGCAACATCTGCCTCTCCAGTCTTACATCCATCTGTGTCTCTTATGTCCAGCCAAATGCAATGCATAACCTTGTTCAGATCTTGGTCCAAGCAAACCAATTGTATAAGTATTTACAGTATAAGACAAGCAGAGAAATTTGAACTCTGACTTGATACCATGTATTTGATAATACTAAGTAATGTTATGATTACAAGGTATGTTAAAGTATTGTTGTTGGGCAGTGCCTGTGGCTTAGTGGGTAGGGTGCCGGCCCCATATACCAAGGGTGGCAGGTTTGAACCCAGCCCCAGCCAAATTGCAACAAAAAAATACCTGGGCATTCTGGTGGGCGCCTGTACTCCCAGCTACTTGGGAGGCTAAGGCAAGAGAATTGCCTAATCCCAAGAGCTGGAGATTGCTGCGAGCTGTGATGTCACAGCACTCTACTGGGGGCGATAAAGTGAGACTCTGTCTCTAAAAAAAAAAAGTATTGTTGTTATGTCGGGCAAAAACAATTCTTTTAGATAAACATATGGACATATTTATTTATGAAATTACATGAAGTTTGGGGGTTTCATAGGAAAATAATCCATTGGGGATACAAAGTGACTGGAATAACAAAACAAAACAAAAAGAATGGTCATAATTTAATGATTATTAAACTGGGGTGATGGGTTCATGGTGCTCATTCCAATATTTTCTTTTGTCTTTGAAATGTCCTACAATAAAATATGCAATAATAATTCATATAATATTTTTGTAATAAAAATGAAAACATCCTTCAGCTGTCTCTATCTTCTAGATCCAGTTCAAAAGGCATATTCTCCACCAGTGAATGAGCACACCACAAGTGATCCACATGTGTTGAAAAATACACAAGCAACATTGACAGTGAGATAGTCTCTGAGTCTCCTATCTCAGGATCAGTAATCGGCTATTTCACTTAATACTAAGTAATGTTTCTTAAAGGCTGAAAGCATTTCATGACTTATTTTTTTAGACTGTGTTAAGAAATACTCTTAGCATAAAGATGACTTGTTCAAAACATGTACCCATTTGATCTCCACAATAACAATGTGAAGTAAACAAAGCCTGCCACCTCTACTTTAAAGAAGAGGAAACTGGGTGGTGCCTGTGGCTCAAAGGAGTAGGGTGCTGGCCCCATATACCGGAGGTGGTGGGTTCAAACCTGGCCTTGGCCAAAAACTGGAAAAAAAAAAAAAAAAAAAAAAAGAGGAAACTAGGAAAATTTACCCTTCACTCAACTGGAATTGTAAAAAGCAACTCAATTTTTTAAAATGCAGTATAGGAGGATAATAATGCTATGGAGGATAATAATGCTATGTTATCACTACCAAAAAGGGCTATTGGTTTTGAATTAGCTGTTAGGTTTATAAGTACTCTGTAAATCCTTAAAGGAAGTATTTGAGTGATTTCCAAACTCAAAAATCTTCAGAATGAGGGGGATTTGTTTGCCAGCTTGGTTTGTTTGTTTGTTTGTTTGTTTGTTTTTAGGTACTTGAATAACTAACTGCTCCTTGAAAAGCAGAGTGTAGAAATCAAAGGCCTGATTGTGCTGAATCCTTCTCTTTGGTCATTATTCAGACTGGTTCCCAGCCTGCTGCAGGCCAAAGGAAAGGGTCCAAGTTCTGTTTAAAAATCAGAGACTAAAGAGCTTACTCGGCACCCTGCTCACATTAGTGTTGCTTGTATTCATTATTTAAAATCTTTTGATATCTCCTGGTATGCAACAACTTTAGGCTTCTGGGAATGTTCTCAGTATATAGGTAAAACCTCCCTGATTCAGTTCTGATGAAAAATGCTTCTCATGACTATTCCCTCTCTCGGACCAGTCAGGTCCTTAGGCATAATTAACTCCTGGGCAAGAGTTTTATAGAAGTGCAGCAGTTTTTGTTTTTGCTAATTCAGTGTGTGAGTGTGTGCGTGTGAGAGAGAAGGGGGAGTTTTCCACTTGGTGGGGAAAGGAGAGTCTTAGAATGAAACTCCCCACTGCAGCTCAGCTACTCCCAGGGCTGATGAGGACGCTCACTCTCAGGGGAACAGGCAATGGATTTTGGGGGGGTTTTGCTCTGTTTCAGCATCTAGGAGAAGTGAGGGTGTGTTGCCGCAACTGACTATTTTAAAGAATGTTTTCGGAATTTCCCAATTCAAAAGACTTTGTGCAGCTGAGACACAAGAACATCAAGGGACGCTTGGTATGTCAACACAGATCACAAACGGCAGAGCTTTTCTAAAAATATTAGAATTATATCTACCTTTTAGGTACAGGAGGTGGAATGGAAAGAAAGGATTCTGGAGCAGATATCGCAGAAGCATCCCAGAGTGGCATTCTTTGCCCAAGGTTATCTAACACTCCTTGCCAGGTACTCAGGCAGAGAAGACATTTGGTCCTTGAAAGTAACATTTACTCGGGAGGTTATGACAATTCTGTCTGGCGTGTGGCAATCCAGCTGACCCCGAGAGCGGGAGCATCCCTGCGACTGCAGCACAGACCGTCCGCCGCCCCTCCCGCGCCCCCTTCCCGGGGGACTGGAGTAGATCGGCGTCGCTGACGCCATCGCTTCCCGCCTCTGGGTCGCACAGAGCATGCGCCTCTTCCTCACTTCCTCTCCAGGAGGCAGCGAGAGTAAAGCGACGCCCTAGCGGCCCGCGCCGCGTCACAGGAACTTCAGCACCCCCGGGGCGGACAGCGCTCCCTGCAGCCGAGGCCCCGCCGCCGAGCGCCCCAGCCCTTCCCAGCCCTTCCCAGCCCTCCACGCGGGCGCGGCGCGGGCTCTGCCCGCCGCGGTCGGGGTCCGTCTCCCGCCCCGCCCCCGCCCCCCGGGCTCTTCCTGTTTTCACGCCTCCTTTTCATTCATAACAAAAGCCTCAGCTGCGGGAGCCCGGCGCCAGGATATTTCTGAAGCGGAGCGTGAAAGAATGGGGTTCCTTTGGACCAGCGCTTGGATTCTGGTGTTGGTGTTCCACGTTAGCCCAATTCAAGCTTTTCCCAAACCGGGAAGCAGCCAAGGTATGTGGACCCTTTTCTTTTCCCCACGTCCCTTTTACTTCTCCAGGAAAAGCTTGGCATAATCCGTGAGCTGTGTGTAAATCACCTTGTCTCATAGAAAACGATCAAATCATATCCAGGAATATGGACGGAGAAAGCAGTTTGAATTCAGAGACAATAGACAATTTGTTTCCTTCACTTTTTAATAATATGTTTTAGCAATAACAGGTTGTTGCTAAAGATCTTATTTGGAAAAGGTATCTATTTCACCTAAAGTGGCTTGGGATTTTTTCTAGTTTTACAACCTTTCGCAGATACTCTATAAACTGATCCAAATGCAGGCTCGCTCTCTAGTTATGAATAGCCGGTAAGCCAAATGTTAGAACTGTATGTTTGATTTTTGGTCAGCAAAAAAGAAAAGTGTGATTCTATTAACTAAGGAAATACACCATAATAAAAAACAAGGCAACCTTGATGATTATTGATCATTGTTATTGTATAATTTTGATATCTTTGTTGATATATATTTTGTTTCATAGTCATCCAAGAATATTTCTCAATACTTGTTTCTTCTCTTGTTTTGATGATTTTATTTAATAAGATGTATTTTGTCTTTCCAACGCACAATTAAATTTATATTTGTGTGCATTTTAGACAAATCTCTACATAATAGAGAATTAAGTGCAGAAAGACCTCTGAATGAACAGGTAGGCAAACGTAAAATTATAAATGCTATTTCATTTTGCTTTAGTTATTACGTCGTGTAATTATGCTGTGATATTTTGGTCATTTTGAACATACAAACTTCATGAGCTTAATTGCAAATTGACAGTTTATCCGCACCACACCTGAGATGTGAAAACAAAAAGAAAGAAAGAGTTCTGGGAGGCTGAGGTGGGTGGATTGTTTGAGCCCAGGAATTTGAGACCAGCCTGAGCTAGAGCAAGAGCTGGTCTCTAAAAACAGCTGGGCATTAGAGGACCCCTTTAGTCCCAGCTACTTGAGAGGCCGAGGCAAGAGAATTGCTTGAGCCCAGGAATTTGAGGTTACTGTGAGCTATAATGGCATGGTACTCTAACCGGGTGACAAAGTGAGACTCTCTCCAAACCAAAAAAAAAAAGAGTTTAAAGATTTTTTTTTAATTAAAATTAAAAAATATTAAATTTTCAGAAATTAGTATGGGAAATCTAGTTTTGGTAAATTCTAAACAGTTACATACATGGAATTCTGTATGATACATAGAGATGACTATATAATAACACAGTAAGCTCATCATCATACTATGATAAGATTGCTTAATTTACCAGAGATCAATCTTTCAGCAATGTTATCGGAGAAAGGAATTAATATTTATAGAGCATCTTCCCTTTATTTTATCTCATTTAATCCTTATAGTGAAGCTTTGAGGTAGGAATTATTACCTACATTTTACAAACAAGAAAACTAAGTTGCATGGAAATTAAGTCATTTGACTCTTATACTCGGTAAGTAGTGGAGCAATGATTTTAAACCAGGTCTATCTTCTATGTTTCAGATCGCTGAAGCCGAAGCAGACAAGATTAAAAACACATACCCTCCAGGTACAAAAAGAAATCATGCTGATGTTAATTTAAATAATGTAGGCTATGAAAATCTGAGCTAAAATAGCTCTGTTGGATTTGGGGGCTTTTCTTTCAGAAAACAAGCCAAGTGAAAGCAACTATTCTTTTGTTGATAACTTGAACCTGCTGAAGGCAATAACAGAAAAGGAAAAAATTGAAAAAGAGAGACAATCCATACGAAGCTCCCCATATGATAATAAACTGAACGTGGAAGATGTTGATTCAACTAAGAATCGAAGACTTACTGATGATTATGATTCTACTAAGAGTGGATTGGATCAGAAATCTCAAGGTAAATGAGAAAAAAAGAACTTCTTTGCTACATAGTATATTTTCTCTCACTTAGAGTTTCCCATAATAGATTAAGAAAAAGTCCTCTACTTTAAAAAGATCTCTTATACACTTGTAATCTTTTTTTTTATACTTGTCATCTTTTATTAGTCAGCTCTAAAGTTGATATAAAGCCCAAATTTACGGTTAGTGAGAAAAGCCTCAGTTCCACAGAGTCTTAAATTTTATTTTCCACTTAAAAATTCCTTTACTGATGCTTTAATTTTTTTTTAATTTACTGTTTTATGTTATCAAATTCATTCTAACATTCCAATTAATTTTAACAATTAGTACAAATAAAACATCATAATTTTCAAATAATTTGATCAATAAAGTAGGCCCCCAAAATGTGAATTAGCCACTATTTCCTTTTCATTGTTCTCCTAGCCATCTCCTTTCTCCTTTGGTCATCTCAAACTTATCTCTGTTCACCTTACAACCCACCCATCTTATTTTTATTTAGGAAAGGCACTACTATCCATCCAGTTTTTTAAGACAGAAATCTAGGATCAAATCATTTCTTTTTTCCCTCACCTCTCAAATTCTAAACCATGAAATCTTATTAATTTTACCTCTCCTTTATCTCTCAATTATTTTATTTTTCTCTATCTTCTATCACCACCACTCTTGTCCAAGCTCTAGTCATGTCTCTCTGGAACTATAGCAAAATCTACAATTCTCTCAGCAACTGCTCTTTTCCTCTCTCCAAGTCATTCTTCATGTGGCAAAGTGACCTTTTCAACACACAGTTTTGAGCATGCAACTCTTTTTCATAAAACCTTTTAGTAGATTCTAATTTCTCTTGGGCTAAAAACCAAAATCCTTATTGTGGCTTCCACAGTCTTGTGTGGACTGATTCCTGTCTACATTTCTAGGTTCATCCAGCACACATGAGCTAATAGAACTCTCGTCACTTTCTTTCATGGCACTGAATGTAGTTTTTAATTTTACCTTCGTAAGTGTGACTGCCTATGATTAATGTCTTTCTCCAAAAATAAACTGAAAACTTGACAAGAAACAAACATCTTGTAACCCCAGTGCCTACATGCACATAAATTCATTGAATGAATTTATAAATGAATGAATGAACAAATGAAAGAATATAAGAAGGAATAAATGAAATGCTTTATGTAGCTTTAAAGAAGTGGATGTTTTCTGTCCTGAGGACCAGTGCTTGGGAGTGAATGTACAGGCTAGGCGCCATGTGCTGCAAATCCTAGCACTCTGGGAGGCTGAGTCAGGTAGAGCCCTTGAGTTCAGGAGTTCAAGACCAGCCTGAGGAAGAGCAGAACCCATCTCTACTAAAAATAGAAAAACTAGTGAGGCGTAGCGGCAGTGGGTACCTGTAGTCCCAGCTACTGGGGAGCCTGAGGCAAGAGGATTGCTCAAGCACAAGAGTTTGAGGTTGCTATGAGCTATGAAATGACGGCACTTGAAAGACTCTGTCTCCAAAAAAAAGAAAAGAAAAATGAAAGAAAGGGAGTGAGTGTACAGGCTTTCTTCCATGTCTTTATTCTGTTCCATGTCCACAAGAGAATCATGTTAAATATTTCTTCCATAAAATAATGGACAATGAAATTGGACTTTCCTAGGACATAATAACCTGAGGAGAATTCAGAAGTATGTTGTGTATTTCTGAGTTGGGGTGGCAGCAGTGGTTTATATTTTGACACATATCATATTCACTGCTACACGTACTCGGGGTAATTTGTCTTTTTACTCTTGAATTCCACTTTTTAACCTAAAATATTTGGACTAAAATAGCGACACTGATTATAACTGCATATAAAACAGAGTCAACTTTGACTAAAATGACCATATGATTTAATAAAATTTTAAAAATAAGGCCGGGTATGGTAGCTCACACTTGTAATCCTAGTAGTTTGGGAGGCAGAGGTGGGCAGATCACTTGAGTTCAGGAGTTCAAGACCAGCCTGAGCAAGAGTGAGACCCCATGTCTAAAAATAGCTAGGCATAGTGGAGGGTGCCTGTAGTCCCAGCTACTCAGGAGGCTGAGGCAAGAGAATTACTTGACCCCAGGAGTTTGAGGTTGCTGTGAGCTGTGATGCCATGGCACTCTACTGAGGGTGACAAAGTGAGACTCTGTCTCAAAAAAAATTTTTTTTTAAATAGTGTAGTGTTTGTTTGACTGCATTGTTCAAGTTGGTTGTGCACACAGAGTCACAGATTTGTATAGAATTTAACCACTAATTTGAGTAACTTTTAAATTGTTTAACATTTTATTACCATCCCAAATATGTTTGCAACTAGTGCTAGTCCTGATGGCTTTAGGTTTACCGTAGAAGTCATTTCACTCCATTTCAGATCACTGAGAAGTTGGGCCCAAGTTCTTAGAGAGATGATTTATGCTGTGCAAATTCTGGATCCAGAGGGCTTAGGACCACTAAGCTGAATAGAACATGGCAGCCACGTAGTCTTCATCCCATATGCGGGTTACCATAGACTAACTTCTGCAGGGTGCATTCCCAGACCTACTCTCGCCTTTAGAAAACTTCCAAATAGGCTTGGGCTACAAGGGTCCCTCAGTTCTCCTTTTTAGTATTTTCTGTAGTATGCATGATATAGGGTTTTTCCAAGTTTCTTTTATAAAGCGGTACACCTGACAAATACTTGTTGAGAATTATTATGTATCAGCCTATAAACTAGATAAGTTCTATGCAGTCAGAGACCATGCCTAACCTATTTCCAGTATCTGGCACATATTAAGACTTTAATAAAAGTTTATTAAATGAATGACAAGTGCTATGTTAGATGCTAGGGATTCAAAACATAACTGGGCAGATGATGATCTGGGATGTGGCCCTTTGATGTCCACTCAGATTGTTGTGGCTGCTTCACAAAAGTTATAAATGTTGAATCCACATTTGGCTTCCCTCTATGTCAGTGGTTCTCAACCTGAGGGTCACAACCCCTTTGGGGGTCAAACGACCCTTTCATGGGGGTCGCCTAAGACCATCCTGCATATCAGATATTTACATTATGATTCATAACAGTAGCAAAATTACAGTTATAAAGTAGCAACACCAAAACATGAGGAACTGTATTAAAGGGTCTCGGCATGAGGAAGGCTGAGAACCACTGCTCTATGTGGAGGGTGAAATACCTTTTCATGAGCAATCGGGAAGTCATTCTGAACGATCCTGTCTATTTTAGAAGAGCAAAGGGAAATGAGTGGAAGGTAAGGAGCACAGGAGTCAAGTATTTCACTATTAACCCCATCTGGGAAAGTTCCGCTAGGGGAGACCTAAATTCCTGGCTCCAGAGAACACAGCAGTACAGAGAAGAAAGGCTATTTCTTCAGTGAGTTACTAACATTCTCCCCACTGTGAAGTAAATGAACTGAAAAAACAGTCACTACCTTAGTTATTTTCCAGCTCTAGCAAACACCCAATATTCTTCCCTTTTCAGATCCTGAGGGGTAAGTGGGAAGAGAAACAAATTCTTCCACCTCTGCGTAGACTGGGGCAGTTTCTGCTCCACATTCCCGAGAGCCTGCCTTCAACCCACAAATGGAAAAATCAGACCCACATAATGGTCTCTGCTCCTGCAAAATAGAGGATGAACCCAATTTTCAGCCAGCTAGAAGGGGAAGTGATTTTTCTTCTTCTTATTTTTTTTCCTTAGGGGCTTTTCTGCTCCTTTGCTATGCTGGGACTCAGGGCTCCAAAAGCTCACAGCTCAGCAATTATATCCTGACAGAAAACGTTCAATCTTCTGAGTATAATTGCCCCACTTGTTTTCCTGAGAAACAAGAAGATGTTCTGCCTGAGGCTTCATATACTTCCATTTCCATAGAGTATGAAAGATAGGTCATGAGAGAAATTCCCTGTCTGAATCCTCAAAAGCCATGGAAAAAAAGTACAGACTCAGAATAGATATACAAAGTCCTTCCTTCTTTGAGTGAATACGATGAGGATTATTTGGGCAGAATCTGGCCAGGGATTCAATTTCCATTTCCTCTAGAAGATAATTATAGTTCCTTTTTTTCACAATACAAATTCATTGTACACAATAACAATAATATATTAGCTTTCATGTAGTACTTTGCAATCTACAAGATGCTTTTACATGTTGTCTCATCTGATCCTCATGACCACCCAGGAAATAGATACTTGATAATTTTCTCTTACAATAGTTCAAGGATATGTAGGTAACAACAGGTATGTATCACTAGAGCTGAAAATCTGGTCTTTCCAATTTGCCTAGAGGTAACAGGGAGTTAAGTGCATTGTAAACTTGATCCACTCAGTATGGTATAGATTGGAGAAGAGTAATGGATTCCTGGAAGTTCTCTGCAGTGCGGTGCGATTGCTTCATTGCCACTAACCATTTTCTTCAGGATGGGCCCTTGCTTTACTGCCAAATGTCAGGAAAGCCAATGACACATATTTGCATGTTTCTCTGCAAAGATTTACATATTACTTTGTGCAGATCTGTTGATACATTTTAAAAATTTGAATTGCAGGCACATTAAATAAATGAATTCTCTGGAGAACGGGGCTGGTCATATTAGGCTGCCTTCCATAAGTACACTCTGACACATGTTCAGTTATAAATAAATATTTTTTCCAGGTAAGGCATCAAATCTTCAGTATACACTCTCTGATTCTGGGTGTGAGGTAGCTTTCTCCCCCTCTACCCCAAGGAATTTGCCTTGTGGCAAGATTATTAATCAGTCTATTCCCTGTATGGGAATGGGATATCAAATTATATAGTATATAGAAGGGTGATTTGAATAACATGACATACTATATAAATGTATATACTATGTAAATAAAAAGTATAATGTTTCCATTAGTAGTGATAATATTGAATGTAAAGGCCTTTTGTATTTTCTTCAGATCTTCCTTCCTCTGATAGTCACATAAGAAATTTTCAAAATTTTCATCATCATGGTAGCTTATTAACTTGAAGACCAATTTTATTATGATCCAGGAGGTAATGTAGACCAAGCACCACTATAAATTATCTCAAGCATATCTGAGAGTACAGAAGCAAAGTATAGATTATAAATATAATGCGATGCACGAAACAGTTCTAGGATCCCCATGGTATGGAACTGTGGTTGTTCTGTTTAGATGATCCGGATGGCCTTCATCAACTAGATGGAACTCCTTTAACTGCTGAAGACATCGTCCATAAAATTGCCACCAGGATTTATGAGGAAAATGACAGAGGAGTATTTGACAAGATTGTTTCTAAACTGCTGAATCTTGGCCTTGTAAGTCACATGCATGAGAATACGCCAAATTCTTAGTACAGTGTGAAGTATGCTAAGAAGCCAAGCCACTGAGTTCAAATGTTCATAATGCATCTCCTTTATTGTAGGTACTGTAGGTTTCAAGGACAAATAAGGCATAATTCTTTTTCTTTAGGAGTTCATAGTCCATGAGAAGAACTAGGCAAGTACACAAATGCCCATAATGCAAGCTGCTTCAGAGCCAGCTTATATCCAATTGGCAGTAGGAGAAGCTTCAGAGGGAGAGGTGTTTGAAGTGAGCTTGGGAGGATGGTTAAGATATATATAACCAGCAGAGGTAAGAGACATGTGGTGACATAAAAGATCTAACACAGCAAAGGCATGCAGTGTGTGTTTACAGATGCCAAATCTACCTCGACTTGTCTCCTCAGCCCTGAGCAGCCATGGTAGGCTTTATTAGGATGCTAATGTTGTGGGGCTTCAAAGGTTACCTAAGACCCAAAGCTGTGGAGGAGCAACTCAAAATAAGTGCTGTATGGGTTTCAGCAGACAGAGACACTTCCAGGAGTGCTGGGCAGTCACTAAACAGCCAGCACGCAGCGGCAAAAGCAGGGGCTGTCTGAAAGAGTTAAGACGGTTTCTCTTTGAAAAATACATGTTTAGCTGTAGAGTTCAGTCCTGATTTTTTTTTTTGTAAGTCACAAGACTAGGAATAGCAGTTATATATGTTTTGCTTCTTTCTAACAGATCACAGAAAGTCAAGCGCATACACTAGAAGATGAAGTAGCAGAGGTTTTACAAAAATTAATCTCAAAGGAAGCCAACAATTATGAGCAGGATCTCAATAAACCCACAAGCAGGACTGAGAGTCAGGCTGGTAAAATACCAGACAAAGTGGTATGTACATGTGTATGTTCTGTGTGTGTGTGTTTGTATACTTATATCTGTATATAATTATACCCTACCTGATACCAAAAACATTTCGGGTATGTGGCATTATTAGCCTATTTAAAGCCAGCCAGAGTGGCTCATGCCTGTAATCTGAGCACTTTGGGAGGCCAAGGCAGGAGATCCCTTGAGATCAGGAGTTTGAGGCCAGACTAGGCAACTTAGCAACACTCTGTCTCTCAAAAAAAGTATATTCATAAAATACCAATATGTTAAAAGATGCAATGAATTCTACTTTGAAAATAACTGAAAGTTTGCACATTATGTTCTGTTATATAGTAAAGATTGTTTCTTACAATATGCCACACAGCAGCATAATACACGTATGGAATAACATGTGAAATAACATCACATAATAACAACTATTTGTACAGTTCCAGTATACAGGAACCAAATATCTCATAGCTCTTTTGGCATCCAACACCTGTTCACAGTAGATGTCATCTTCTGTCTCCAGCCCCTGCAAAAAGAAGTGGGTTGAGCCAGCCCTCTGCCACCCCAGCTGTTGCATTCCTCAGAGCTAGCTGCCAGATGCTGCGTGTCTGTTCCAGATTGTGCCCTTCTGCTGCTCCTCCTCTTTCTCATTGGTTAGGTGCCCATCTGTCATCCTTCACCCAGATTTAGCCATTATTTCCGTCCATCCCCTCTGGACTCCTTGCTGCTGCTGCTTCTTTTCCTTGACGTTAACCATGCTGCTGAGATCTTTCTTCTCACCTTGGATTCTTTTTAAAGCTCTAGATGAAGCTGACTGTAGGAGGATATCACACTCCTCACCTCTCCTTTGATTTTCTTCACCAGAACACCCAGACCTGTGGCTTCTCATCTCCTCCAACAGCCTGTCTCAAATGCAGAGTATATAAGCATATGGTTATGTTTTAGATAAGAGGCTAGAAAATAGAAATTGGGTCTGGATTTTTTTGCTTGATAGCCTAAAAATTTTTTTTTCTCCCTCCTTCTAATCCCTACCAGTTGCCATCTTCATAAAAAGCTTTTGAATATTCGCCTACTTTAAAAAAACTTCCTAGATGTATCAAAGAACTCATGACTTTCACTCATGCTTACTGGTCTGAACTAAAAAGGTCATAGCTGTTTTCATCATCCTTGATTCCCCTTATGTACTCCTGTTTACCCTTCTCTAAAACCGTATGCTTGACCTGTTTATTCATGTTATCTGAAAGCATCAGTTCACATGAAATGCAAGTGAAATAGTGTTTCAACAAATATTTCTTGAATGCCAACCGTGAGTCATGCGCCATGAATACCATGCTCGTTTAAAAATACATAATCCTGGGTGGCGCCTGTGGCTCAACAGAGTAGGGCTTCAGCCCCATATGCTGGAGGTAGTGGGTTCAAACCCAGCCCCAGCCAAAAACTGCAAAAAAAATACATAATCCTACTGAACAAGGAAAATCGTGTGTGGATCCTGGTACCTGGTGTGCCAGTAATAAGTCCAAAGTGAAAATGAAAGGAATATTCTGGGAAATACAATTATTTCTAACAATTTGTCCTACAATGAATCCAAAGAGACTTTTGACCCTTTCCCATCTTTTCCAGCAGATGCAATCTGACTATAAATGAGACTCTTTGTCTCTTCATTTCCCAAAAAAATAAAAAATAAAAAAATACAGTCTCTGCTCCTGTGACGCTTTAAGTCTAGTGTAAGAGGTAGACAGTCTTTAAACAGCATTTTCATTATATTTGTGTATTTTCGTTACAACTGCATAAGTGCTGTAATGGAGCGAACATAGTTCTGTGAGACCTTATAAAAAAGGATTCTGTTCAGGACTTAGGCTCAGGGGATGCTTCTCTGAGGAAGTAACTAAAGGTCAAATAGGAGTTAACTTGTGAATATGAGAGGCAGCACGTAGAGAAGGATGTGTGGAGTATCCTGGCAACTGAAACAAGGGCAGTGTGGCTGGCAGGGGAAGAGACAGCAAAGAGAGAAGAGACTGGAGAGGTGGACCCAGGCCAGACCATGCAGAGGGTATGAGCCATAAATGGGTTCTGACCTTTATTGTAACAGCCCTGGGAAAACACAGGATTTTAAGCAAAGGACTTACATGATCCGATTTTTAAAAAGATAACACTTGGCTCAGCGTCCATAGCACAGTGGTTATAGTGCCAGCCACATACACCGAGTTTCGTGGGTTCGAACCCAGCCCTGGGCAGCTAAACAACAATGACAACTGACACAAAAGAAAAATAGCTGAGCACTGTGGCGGGCACCTGTAGTAGTCCCAGCTACTCGGAGGCTGAGGCAAGAGAATTGCTTTAGCCCAAGAGTTAGAGGTTGCTGTGAGCTGTGATGCCACAACTCTCTACCGAGGGCAACATAGACTCTTCTAAAAAAAAAAAAGGTAACACTGACTACTGATTCCAATGGTTGGGAATAGATTTGTAGCAATTGGAAGGTGAGAGATAAAGACTGCTTGGACTAGAGTGTGGTCGCAGAGAGAGAAATGTACACATTTAGGAGATGTTTTGGACATAGGGCCGTCAAAGGTACTGATGGAATGAATGAGTGAAAGAAAGAAGAAGCAAGAACGGCTCTTACATTTCCATCTAGTTCACTCAATGAAGAACAGGCCATTTACTCAGATGAGGAACACCAAGCACAGATCAAGTCCCAAAGAAAGAATCTTATGTACCCATTCAGACAGCCCTTGAATTGTCATTGAGAAATTCCAAGTGTGACTGCTCTGCTATATGTTAGAAATTCTGACAGGCTTTCCTGTGTCCTGGCACTAACCCTCTTGGTAGATTCTCTGAAATGAAATCTCTCTTTGCTGAAAGGCAGTTTTGTGCGGAGAGACTTAAGAGAACTTACAAAAGTGAACTTGGCCAGGGCAGGAGCCTAGACATTCCCTATTTTCCCCCTAAGCAGGAGCCAAGGTCTTCAAGTGGTTTTCCTCAAGGTAGAGCACCTTTTTTTAAGCCCCAGTGGCCCATCCATATGACTAGAGCATATATACCAAGAAATGGGTTTGAACCTGTAGAATCTTGCAAACAAAGGAGGAGGAATTCTTACACTTCATATTCAGGGGCATCACAGAGGCAAGAATCAATCAGGAATTTCATGAGACATTTTTTGTCCCCACTGCAGACTCCGATGACAACAATCCAAGATGGTTTTACTAATGGAGAAAATGATGAAACGGTATCTAACACTTTAACCTTGACTAATGGCTTGGAAAGGAGAACTAAAACCTACAGTGAAGACAACTTTGAGGAACTCCAGTATTTCCCAAACTTCTATGCACTACTGAAAAGTATTGATTCAGGTAACCACGGTGTTTCTGACCATGTGGAACAGAAACAGTAATTCTAGGAAATGTGTAGGCGGGGCTTTTTCTTCCTGTTTTCAATTTCCAACTGCAATCCTCAAAAACATATGCTGCAGGCTTGGGGAAAAACAGGTCACATTGATTTTTTTTTTTTTTTTTTTTGGGGGGGGGTGTACTAGTCATGGAAATATCTATGAAAGGGTAATCAGGAAAGGTGGAGTGTTGGATAATCTAATCTTTTTGATAGCAGAGGTTCATTTATTTGTTCAACAGCTAGTGAGCATGTGTTATGTCTAGAGAGGGCCTTGTACAGATACAGAAATAAATCAGACAGCGTCCCCACTCTGACCCAGTGCTGTCTCAGTTCTTACTGCAACTCTTTTTATTTTTTCTCAGCTTTATTGTGGTATAACTGGCAAATAAAAATTGTATGTATTCAAGGTGTACAGTTGATGTTTTGATAGATATTGTGAAATGATCACTGCAGTCAAGTTAATTAACATATCCATCCTCACATATATTAACATATCCTCACATGGTGACCATTTTTTTCCTTCCTCTTTGTCTTTCTTTTATTTTTTCTCCATTTTTTTGCGAATTTCAAGTATACCGTACAGCATGGTTAACTATAGTCATCACACTAATGCATTAATCTTGCACAGCTAAAACTGTATATTTTGATCAAAAACTCCCCACTCCTCCCCTGTCCCTTGGCAACCATCATTCTACTCTCTGCTTCTATAAATTTGACTATTTTAGATTGTACAGGTTAAGTGAGATCTTACGGTATTTGTCTTTCTGTGCCTGGTTTATTTGTTTTGCATATACCCTCTAGGGTCATCCATGTTGTCATAAAAACAAACACGCAGGTCGGCACCTGTGGCTCAAGGAGTAGGGCACCAGCCCCATATACCGGAGGTTCAAACCCGGCCCCAGCCAAAAAACTGCAAAAACAAAACAAAACAAACAAGCAAACAACAGGAAGGAAATCCTGCCATTTGCATCAAATATTTATTTTTAAAGCTCTACTCATTTTACTTTCCTAATCAGAACAGTGTAGAAACCTAATTCATCCTTTTTGTAATTATTTCAGACATTGCTTTATAGACAGTTTTAGTTTCAGCCTTCAAATGAGTTAAAATGAAGAACATTAGACTGAAGGAGGCATCCAGGAGCCCAACACACTCAGGAAATTATTGGGGTTTTTTTGGAAACAAACTCTTTAACGTGTCCTGATCTCTTTCCTCCTATATGTGCTCTGAGTTAGCTGAGGATTTCGGTTTGTGATTATTTTTGGTTAATCTGTAAGAAGGTTAATAATGTGTAATATTTCTGTTGTTATTGTTCAAGCAGATGTCCTGCACTGCCTTACTAGCTTTTCCTCTCCCTGTTCAAAGATTCAGCCTCAGACTATGTATTTATATAAAGATTTCTATAGTTGTAATCTATTTCCATCCCCCAGCCCATCCCCAGGAAATGACCTTAAAGTAAGCTTCACTTCTGGAGAACATTCTTTGTACTTCAATTTCAGACCTTGGCCAGATGGCACCGGCTCCATCTGCTGGTGTCTGCAGGGCTTGTGCATCTTGAGGGTCCATTCTGAGCCATCTTGCCCATGGGTTGGCAGATGCCCCGCTCAGAACCTCTGTCATCCTGGTGAGTCACTTCTTATCAGTGAAGAGCACCAGCAGGATGCCAAATACTTACACAGATGTGACCTTGAGCAAGTAACACCATAGCTGAAGTTTTCATTTACCGGTTCTTTTCCAGGATCTTTTGCCTGGTCTTTTCTCTCACTTTTATTCACTCCCATTTTGTGATTTTGATGGCATTTTGAAAATTTTGTCATATGGGCTATTCTTCATTTATTTGTTTTTATCTCTCAGTTGCCTTCACCCCATTCCTTGTTGCCTTTATTTTTCTAGACTTTTGATTTCAATATTTAGACTGAAGTCTTTTCTTACGCCTGGTCCAAACCAATTGAGAAGTAACAAAGCAAGTAGAAAAACAAAATATTATCTCTGTTAATGATACACTGGGATGTAGAATGTCGCTTAGTGCTCCTTAGTCTAGATTGTAGAAGGTAATCCCGGGTACAGTTTGAGTCTGCAGAGCAGACAAGTATCTCAGGTCCTTGCCTTCTACTATTCCAGGCAGGTGGAAAGAGGGACGATTCCAACCCCCCATCAGTTGAGAATGTAGACTAACGGCTATTGCCTATCATCTACTTATGTGGGGAGGATGAACAGGTTGGGGAAGGGCTAGGAGTATTTAGAGAACATTCTTTATGGCAACTAAAAGAATAGGGACAATGGGTTCCCCTCTATTATCTTAGTGTGTTTTTCTTTTCTTCAAAAATGGAAATAGATGTTTTCTGATTTGAGAATTAATGTATTTGTTGAGCTATGATGTCATCAAATTAACCATTTTGTTCCATGAAAATGCGGAAGAGTATGTCAAATACAAAGGGTTCTGGAGAAATTGTTCATAGTGGTTACCTACGGGGAATAAGAGGGGAGTGTGGGAACTGTTGGAATTTTATTACTCTATACATACACTCTTTTAAACAAAATACAAGTTAAAAAGTTATATGCTGCTGTTGAAAAAGCAATCTTTCACTTAAAAACTAAAAATATGTGTGTATTCTTGTTGTCCACTCAGAAATATAAGCTTAATTAATGAGTACTGATTGTCCTTGCCCTCAAAGACTTACCACCTCAGTAAAGTTGTTGGGTTGTCAATCTTCTACCCTTCCTTATGAAAACTCTCTATCATCTACTCTAGTAAAATATTTTAGATTAACTTGAACCCTTTTGGAGAAGTTACAATTGTTCATTTCTGTAAAAGTTTGATATAGCTACACATTGCCTTATATTTCTAATCAAGTCTTAGATTTTTTTGTAAATTAAATATACATTATTTTAGCTGGGTATAATAGCTCAGGCCTGTAATCCGAGCATTTCAAGAGGCTGACGCAGGAGGATTACTTGAGCCCAGGAGTTCAACACCAGTTTGAGCAACACAGCAAGACTCATCTCTAAAAAAAATAAAAATTAGCTGGGCTTGGTGGTATGCAGCTGTAGTCCCAGCAGCTTGAAAGGCTAAGGTAAGAGAATCACTTGAGGAGTGCAAAGCTGCAATGAGCTATGAGGGTCCCACTGCACTCCAGCCTAAGCAACAGAGTGAGGCCGCATATTGAAAATAAATAAATAAATAAGGTTTTAGCTATAAATGTAGGGACAGATATTCTGATAAGATGTTGTACTTCTTTACCTGACATTGAAAGATGAAGCTACACACCACTAGTTCTCTTTATTTTGTTCTTTTATGTAGAAAAAGAGGCAAAAGAGAAGGAAACACTGATTACTATCATGAAAACATTGATTGACTTCGTGAAGATGATGGTAAAGTATGGCACAATATCTCCAGAAGAAGGTGTTTCCTACCTTGGTGAGAATCCTCTCTGTTCTGTTTTTACTCTGGTAGTTTTCACTGTTCAGAGCAAGTTAGGAACTTGGCAATAATTATCTCACTAATTTGATAATTTATGCCAAAACATCCAGGTAACCAGAATTTCCCCCATTTGATAATGAATACAAATAAAATTAATCAGCAGTTTTCAGCTTTTCATTATTATACATCCGGCTTGAGTACAAACATTTCACATTTGTTATATTTTGTCTTACTAGCATTTTCTAATAATCTCCATGGAGACAATTTTATTATAATTTGACTCACTAGCTTTTTTCAATTATGTATGGAAGATGGAAGTCAGAGTCTTGATTTTCTCTCTGACATCTGTGGGTGGCACTAGCCTGGGCATCAGATGTCCTAACTCCTGGTCCCAGATTCTGTCATGTTGGGGAAGGCACTGTTTCTTGCTGGGCTTCAGTTTCTGCATCTATGAAATGAAGGACTTTGAGGTTGGGTGCAGCAGCTCACACCTATAATTCTAGCACTTTGGGAGGCCAAGGTGGGAGTATTGCTTGGAGTAGGAGCTTAAGATCAGCCTGAGAAATAGCGAGATTCTGTCTCTAAAATTAGCTGGGGGCACAGAGGCTAGCGCCTGTAATCCTAGCACTCCAGGAGGCCGAGGCAAGTGGATCGCCTGACTCACAGCTTCGAGACCAGCCTGAGCAAGAGTGAGACCCTGTCTCTAAGAAGAGCTGGGTGTTGTAGTCGGTGCCTGTAGTCCCTGCTACTCGGGAGGCTGAGGCAAGAGAATCACTTGAGCCCAAGAGTTTTGAGGTTGCTGTGAGCTATGACATCACAGCACTTACCAGGGGCAACTAAGTGAGACTCTGCCTCAAAAAAAAGAAAATTAAATTAATAAAATAAAATAAAATAAGCTGGGCACTGTTGCATGTGCAAGTAGAACCAAGTACTCAGGAGGCAGAGGCAAGAGGATCGCTTGAGCTCAGGCATAGGGGGTTGCGGTGAGCTATGACAATGCCATTGTGCTCTAGCCTGGGCAATAGAGAGAGACCCTGTCTCAAAAATAAATAAAATAACAAAATAAAATAACAAATTAAATAAATAAATAATAAAATAGATAATAAAATAAATAAAGGATTTCATTATCAATAACAGGGTTGGTGAACTACTGCCCATAAACCATATCTGGTCCATCCCCTATTTTTGTATAGCATGCAACCTAAGAATGGCATGTACATGTTTAAATGGTTGGAAAAAAAATCAAAAGAAGAATAGAATTTAATGACATACAAAAATTAGATAAAATTCGAATTCCAATGTCCGTACGTGAAGTTTTATAGGAACACAGCCATATCCATTTGTTTTAGTATCGTAGGCAGCTGCTTTCATTCTACAACAGAGCCGAGTAGTTGCAATAGAGACTAGATGTTACAGGTGGCCTGCAGAACCCAAACATTTGTTATCTAGACTTTTACAGAAAGTTTGCCAGCCCCTATTCCTTGAACTTTATAGGTTAATTGGACATTCTTTGATTTTGCATGTAGGTTATTTTTTTAAGTAATTAAAATTAAATAAAGGGCAGTGCCCCTAGCTCAGTGGGTAGGGCACAGGCCATATACACCGAGGCTGGCGGGTTTGTACCCTGCCTGGGCCAGCGAAAACAACAATGGCAACTGCAACAAAAAAATAGACAGGCGTTGTGGCAAGTGCCTCTAGTACCAGCTACGTGGGAGGCTGAGGCAAGAGAATCACTTAAGCCCAATAGTTTGAGGTTGCTGTGAGCTGGGACACAACGGCACTCTACCAAGGGTGACATAGTAAGACTCTGTCTCAATAAATAAATAAATAAATAAATACATAAATATAAAGTTCAGTGTAACCTCCATAGTTAACCCCTCCCTACACTGACCACCTCCTTAAGTTCACCTAATTTTCATAGACCAGACATGCATCACATGTACGTATCAGTCTAGTAGGCCTAGTTCCTTATGTTGAGCACCTCTGTATGGTAACCAGTTGGTTACAATTGCCTGGGGTGGTCAACTTACTGAGGTTCTACTGTATTTACATTCTCCCACATACTGCCACATAACACAATTCTCCCAGTCCCCCCCCCCAAAAAAAAATTAAAATCTAGTTTCTCATGTTGCACTAGACACATTGCAAGTGCTTAATTTTTGTTTGTTTAAAAAAAACCTTTTTATTTTCCTGCTCAGTTTAGTTAATCAACAAATGCCATTCATCCTCAATATACTTTGGATGAAATGATCTCACAGCCCCTAACTCTGATAGGGGAGGGAGAATTAAATAGGAGAGGAAATCTCATAAGACAAGATAGTCCAGAATTACTTTATATAAATCCCGTTTATATAGTTTTATATAAAACTATAAAAATAGTTTTACTATTTTTTCTGATTATGGAAGAATATATATTTATAACAACTATATATTATATAAATATAAATGTATATTTCAATAATATATAATTATATAATATATAGTTATAAAAATTTTGTATTTATTTTTAAAAGTCATTCAATGCAAAGAGAGGTTTAAAAGGAATTGAAAATTGGCCAGACACGCCTATAATCCTAGCACTCTGGGAGGCCAATGCAGGTAGATTGCCTAAGCTCAGGAGTTCGAGACCAGCTTGGGCAAGAGCAAGACCCTCTCTATATTAAAAATAGGAAATAATAGCTAGCCATTGTGGTGGGTGCCTGTAGTCCCAGCTACTTGGGAAGCTAAGGCAGGAGGATCACTTCAGCCCAGGAGTTTGAGGTTGCTGTGAGTTGTGACACCATAACATTCTAGCCTGGGCAACAGAGTGAGACTCTTTCTTAAAAATAAATAAAAATAAAAGTAAGTGAAAATCACAATGTTGATGCTGTCCAGGTGTTTTCTTCTATGTGGAAGTATGTGCGTGTGTGCACACTCATGTAATTTCTTTTATCTTAACAAAAATGGGCTCGTATTACATACAGAGCTTCTTAGTAAAAATATGGCCTACTTTATTCCTTTAAGAGTACTTCAAAGATGTTTCAGAAAAATAGCTACTTCATTTCTATACTCTGTGACTGAGAACTTAGTCATTTATACTATGTAAATAAGCCAGAGATGCCACAAAGGCTTATGTGCAAAGCACGTGTTCCCACCACTATGTATAGCTGTGCTGTCCAACGTGGTAGCCACCAAACACAAATTGGTATTTAAATTAAATTTAATTTAATATCTAGTTTCTCAGTTGCACTAGGCACTTTTCAAGTGCTCAATTGCCACATGTAGCTAGTAGCTATCATATAGAACAGCATAGAAATGAATATATCCATCATTGCAGATAGTTCTGTCGGACACAGTAATAATAGGCTAAATACTCCAGAAGAGGAGATTTTCTAAAATGAACTATGTATTTTTATCATGGACTTTTAAATTTTTATTTAAATACGTTTTTAAAATAATTATATATGCTTATTATATATGCAGTATAAATATTGTTTATATTCACTATTTAGTGGCAGGAAGAAATGTTTATGGTAAAATGCTGAATGCTTAAAGCCATTTAGGATATAACCTTAATTTTGGTGCTGAAAAAATACACACACAGGGTGGCACCTGTGGCTCAAAGGAGTAGGGTGCTGAACCCATATGCCGGAAGTTGTGGGTTCAAACCCAGCCCTGGCCAAAAACTGCAAAAAAAAAAAAAAAAATACACACATACACATATAGAAAGCAAGTTGAAAGGAAATATACCAAAATATCTCTGAGCATAATAAGTGTGATTTTTAAAATAATTTTCTGTTTTCTTAATTTTCTCCACTACAAATCATTCTTCTAGTGAGATTATAAGTTATATTTTTAAGAATTTTTCTGTGTAAGCACATTGGCTTTTGGCTTCTGTTGCCACGTAAATCCATCTTCATCCCCTGAAGACATAGGGCAGCCTAAGTGACGAGGCTTGACTGGCCTTCCCATGCCCAGCTGAGCCAGTGGCAAGCAGTGACCCACCTTTCTCTTCTGGTCTCAGCAGTGTGCAGTGATCACAAAAGGTGCCAGCTGTGACTACTATTTCACAAAATATATGCGGCTGGTTGAATACCTGAGAACAAAGAATGTGGATCTAATTTATTGTCTACCTTGAGGAAGTCACATTCTAGACTCTTGTTTAGTAAACACTTACATGATTACTCCAAAGACCAGAATTAGAACAAAGACAAGGACACAGACTGCAGCTTACCATGAGCAGGGAAATTCTCACCGTTAAGACTACCTAAGAATAGAACTAGCTACCTCATGAATAGCGAGGGTCTTGAATGACAGAAATCCAACTGTTTGGCTTAAGTGTAAAGGGGATTTATTACCTTATGTAATTAAAAAGTCCACCGTAGGGTTAGGGGAAGAGGTAGTCTGGCTTTAGTTTGTGAATTCTACCAAGTGTGAGGAAATGATCCCTTCCTGTCTCACAACTCTAACCCTTCTGTATATTGATTCATTCTGGAGAGGCTGCTCCTTGTGGAAACAAGATAGTGGCACAGCCCAAATCTCCCATCTCACAGTACATCACTCCAGTGAAAAGAGTCTCTTTCCATCAGTAGTGCTAGCCCTGAGTTTCATTAACTTAGAAGACCCTGATTAGTCAGGCTTGGGTTATTCTGCCACCACTATAGTCACATGTTCTGAGAGCAAAAGAGGGCTGGGTTTCCCAAAGGAAAATCAATCAAAGTACAATTTCCACAAGGTATTGAGTAGGTCAAAACCACAGGTGTCCACTCTAAGTGGCTACCTTGGAAGTGTTCCAGCTGTGGCCACAGAGATGTAGAGGGGACTTTTTAGCTGAATACAAAGTTGAACTTGAGGATCTCAAATTGCCAGTATATGCCTTTCCATCCTGAGTCTATGATTTTTAGAGATAAAATCTAGGTCAAGGCATCTTACTTCCAGTGTTAGTGCTTTGGAATTGCTATTGTGATGTTTCTAGTGAGATTTAAACATTCTCAGTAAAAGTTTGATGTCATCTCTTAGGGAATAAAATTACATTTCTTTCCCTCCTCTCTTTAGAAAACTTGGATGAAATGATTGCTCTTCAGACCAAAAACAAGCTAGAAAAAAATGCTACTGACAATAAAAGTAAGCTTTTCCCAGGTATGATTTATTTAATTTTTTTCTTGAGAAGAATAATCCTTTTGAATGGTAAATAATGAATTTCAATAACATTAATAAAGAGTTACAGATTCCAAAAAGTCTTAAAATCTGAAATCCATCCATAGGATTAAAGGGATATAACTCTTGGCTGTTTCGTGGCCAGGCACAATGCAAAAAGCTGACCTCCCTGAAAGTATTATGTAGATCTTATGGAAGATTCTTAGGAGCTGGCTAGCAAACTTAAGTCAAGAGGAAAGGGCTACATCACAAAACTGAGCAATCCTTCCTGAAATTCTTTAGGCATCTTCTTCTCTCCCTAGAGCGCCACTTCTCTGCACTACTGACCCTGGTCTTCTGTCTACTCCCCACTTCCCCCGCCCCTGCTTTTCCTCCCAGGTCTCCTCTCCTCTGGAATGATCCATACCCTACGCAGTGTGATTTACTCTGTTCTCTTGGCTTCTGTATCTCTACCCATCCCCCTGCCCAGCAGAGCAAACACCATAGAGCTGAGCTATGCTAAGAAGCCTCCTTTCAAGGAGGAGGGTGGAGCAGAAAGAAAAAAGATTGCAAATCGCAAATTCTGACACTTTAGTTTTTTGTCCCTATCACAGCAGTTGTGTATATAATCTTGATGGAATAACATATGGCTTTTTAAAATATGTTTTCAATCAGTTTTTTAATATCTGCAAATATCTTTCTATAATATTAGCAAAAGCAAAGGGCAAAATTATTCTACAACTATGAGAAAAATGATGCATCTCTCTATATAATTTGGTGCACCAGATGTTTTACATGTATCAAAAACTGATTTCTTCTTTTCTGTTTGTTCTATAATTGAGGAGAAAAAAACAAACAAAAAAACAGGCCAGGCACAGTGTTTCATGCCTGTAATCCTAGCACTAGGGTGAGAGAATTGCTTCAGGCCAAGAGTTTGAGACCAACCTGGGCAATATAGCAAGACTCATCTATAAAAAAAAATTTTTTTTTTTTTAGATAGAGTTTCATTTTGTTGCCCTCGGTAGAGTGCTGTGTTGTTACATCTCACAGCAACCTCAAACTCTTGGGCTTAGGCCATTCTCTTGTCTCAGCCTCCCGAGTAACTGGAAGTATAGGCACTGGCCACAATGCCCAGCTGTTTTTTTGTTGCAGTTTGTCCAGGGCCGGGTTCGAACCTGCCACCCTCAGTACATGGGGCCGGCATCCTACTTACTGAGCCACAGGTGCTGCCCTCTAAAAAATTATTTTAAAAATTAGCCAGGCTTGGGTTCGAATCCAGCCTGGGCCTGCCAAACAACAATGACAACTACAACCAAAAAATAGCTGGGCATTGTGGCAGACACCTGTAGTCCCAGCTACTTGGGAGGCTGAAGCAAGAGAATCACTTAAGCCCAGAAGTTGGAGGTTGCTGTGAGCTCTGATGCCACGGCACTCTACCTACGGCGAAAGCTTAAGGCTCTGTCTCAAAAAAAAAAAAAAAAAAAAAAAAAAAAATTAGCCAGGCTCAGTGGCTTATGCCTATGGTGTCAACTACTTGGCAGACTGAGGTGCAAGGCTCTTTTGAGCTCAGGAGTTTGAAGCTACAGTGAGATATAATCATTTCACTACACTTTAGCCTGGGTGACAGGGAGAGATTGCCTCAAAAAAATTTTTTTATTAAAAAAACTTGATGTTAGACTGCTTGAGATTCCATATATTTTATTGGCTGTGGAAGGCATTACAATTGTTTTGAAGTGGTTACCTACTTCAAGATTTATGATTTTTAATTTAACATAGGATTTGCTAGGAGGAAATGTAATTATTTTTAAGTGGGAAGTAAGCAAGCATTATCCGTTTTTGACAATAAGAGTCCAAGTCTCTGCCGGGTGTGGTGGCTCACCCCTGTAATCCTAGCACTCAGGGAGGCTGAGGCAGGTGGATTGCTTGAGGTCAGGGGTTCAAAACCAGCCTGAGAAAGAGCGAGACCCCATCTCTACTAAAAATAGAAAAAATAGCCAGGCATTGTGGCGGGCACTTGTAGTCCCAGTTACTCAGGAAGCTTAGGTAGGAGGATCACTTGAGCCCAAGAGTTTCAGGTTGCTGTGAGGTATGACGCCACAGCACGCTACCCAGGGTGACAGAGAGACATTGTGTCTCAAAATAAAAAAAAGGAGAATCCAAGTCCCTTCTTTGCATTTAGAGTTATCAGGGTAAGGGACTGTGAAGAAAGGGGCAGAAGGAAAGAAATCTTGCCATAGCTCCAAATCCTTAGATGCTAGTAAACTGTTACTGAGTAATAGACTCTTCTGAAAAAGACAAATAATTTACCCTGTGATGACACAGTGTCACAGAAGGGAACGAATGCTAAATCAGAATCTAGAAAGCTGAGGGGTTGCTCCAGCTTTTCTGTTAATTCAGTGGATGACTTTAGACATCTTTTTCCACTTTCTGGGCCTCAGTTTCTTCTTGTGTGCAGTGGGGGCATAGAGGTTGGACTAGAGATAATCACTAAGATCTATTTTAGTTCAAAAAACAATCTGAATGAAAATTGCATCTTTCCAATGAATTTTATTTCTGTATTAGGAATGAATTAATAGATAGGGAATACAGTTACAACAACTCACAATCTGATTACAGCACCATCAGAGAAGAGTCATGAAGAGACAGACAGTACCAAGGAAGAAGCTGCTAAGATGGAAAAGGAATACGGAACCTTGAAGGATTCTACAAAAGATGGTAACTCCAACCCCGGAGGAAGGACAGATGAACCAAAAGGTACAAGATTGATAGCTCTAGGTTAGCAATGAAATTGGAGAGGCAAAAGCTTTCCCCACTCAAGGTAGGGTGGTCCAAGGAGCAAGCCCCACCAAATCTGAGAAATTAGTGGGATCTGTATAGAAAAGATTTGTAGTGCCTTTATTTGAACAGTAATTTTTTTTAATGGTTTTGAGTCTCCTGGTATAGCAAGTTGGTTTATCTTTTGATGGTCTTTAGTGGCCAGTGGACTTTTGTGCTTGTTTTGTTTAACATGTAATGTATAATATGAAGAATTTATCGAGCAATGCAGTAGAACTTCCATAGCTGACCACCTCCCTATATTGACCACCTCCTTAAGTTGACCTAATTTTCATAGACTGGGCAGGCACCACAGGTACATATTAGGCTAATAGACCTAGTTCCTTATGTTAACCAGTTTGTTATAGTCCCTTGGGTGGCCAACTCTCCTATATTTCTTTAAACTTATTTAATACTCCTCTAAATAGTTACATGCTACTTATTTAACAAGGTTGCTAAAATTTATGGATTTAACAAAACAAAAATAATTCGGCAAATTCCATGAATTATTTAACCAGTGATTACATGAAGTTCGTGTGCAATTTAAATAGTAAACTAATTTAAATTGCACACGAACTTTATGTCCACCCTGTATATAATTGTCTTAAATAGCCTAAACATATCAACACAAGATTTACATCTTCCTAAAATTTTAGAAACTTTACCAGATCCTCAAGAAAAAAAAAAGATTCAATGAGGTTGTCAGTTCTGAATTGTTAACCCTGTGATTTCAGGTCAGAATGTTGCATCTAATTTTATCATGTAATGATTCAAGCCCCTTTTATTACCAAAGTTGTGCTAGTTACACGTGGAAATTTTACATCTCTATGTCTCAGATATTCTTTTACTGAAATTCAATGTCTTTACTAGATTTAGTGAACAGATAGCTTGAATTTGACTTAATTTTCTGTCATTATGATACACTGAGCTCTTTGACATAATTGGAACCTTAATTATGTCTTATTATTGTCTCCTTAGTAAGTTCATCTGCAGGGTTTATTCCCTGGGAGCTGAGGGAGTAGGCTAGTGCTCTCTTGGGGGCGAGGGGGTAGAACCCAGCTAATTTTCAGTGCTTATTATAACCAACTCTCAGTGGCCACCTATGGATGAACTTTGCTTATTCTTTGTTGTGATATGATCTAAGACCACAAGGGCTGATCTTCATTGTATAGTTATTCATTTTGAGGGGATTTCTTGGCCTGCTTACAGCTTTCCTATCAATCTCTCCTACTTACAGGAATAGAAGAAGGTTCAGGTTCATACCTGATAATAGACCCATGCTTAACAATGTCTGTGTATCCAATGGAAAAGAAACAAACTAGCTCTGCATTTAATACCTTAAAACTCAATAATAGCAATAAAATTACAAACTGTTTCCCTTTTATATTATTACTCTTGTTAATACTTTATGTTAACTTTTTCTATTGATTTAAATTGTTCCAATTGCCATTGATGATGATGATTTTATGCTTAAATTGGCATAGATTGGGCCGTGGGAGCTCCCTAAGTTTCTCTTTTATCCTTTTTGCATATTATCTTTGCTTTCCAACAACAACAGTAGATTCTGTTTTCTTTTCTTTAGTGACTAATTTTTTTAGTGACTAATAGTGACTAATTCTCACATACATTGGATTTAATTTTGACCAAAGTACATTATTTGAACAATAATTTTTAATTCAACTTGTTAATATGTTGTTTAGGATATTACATCCTCATTTATAAGTGATGTAGGTTTGTAATTTCCCTTTAGAATAATATATTTTTTCCAATTTTAATATCAGGTATATCAAGATAAAGTAGAATGATTTTGAAGTATTTCTTCTTTTTCTATTGTCTAAGATTTGGCATGATCTGTTTTTTGAAATTATCTTCTATTTTTATTTAGAAAAATAAATATTCTCTATTTTTTGAGACTTTGGAAAAAAAAGAAAAGAAGTTAACTGATGACTCTATGCTGAACCTCAGAGTCAAAGCTACACATACTTTCATCTGACAATGTGGATGTTACTTTTTTTGCATTATTATTATTATTATTGCTCAATATTTTCATTGCATCAATCGTCTGATTTCTTTTCTGATTGTATTTATCTTCGTTCTTTATGTGGTTTTTGTTTCTAGTCCTTATCTTAAACATTGTTATTGTTATTAAATTTTAAACCTCTTTAATTTTGTGAAGGCAAAAAGTAGAAACCAAATAAACACATGTGCATGTATAGAGAAAATTAAAAACAAACAAACAAACAAAAACCCCCAGTATATTCTAGACCCTCTCTGAATTTTCTTTTCCCAAGACATTAAATCAGTTCCTCTTCAAAGAGTTCTGGTTCCTTTTTGTAGAAAATGCTCCTATGTGTATATATAATTAGAGATCTGAACCTGGGTTGTATATTTTCAAGTGAGTAGTGATTATGATGACAGAAGCTGCTTGTATTTCAGCTATTGGGACTTTTTGGGGACAGGGCTAAAAAAAAACCACTTTTTTACTTAATATATCCAGTTCCTGTGGATTTTTCCCATCTTATGATGGAGTTTTTATTGTGTCCTTCTTTTCTCTAGCATGGATCATCACAATTTTCCCCTATATTGGCAGTGCTGACATATCAACTCCAGTTGTGTGGTAGTGGCCTATCTGGGAAAAGGTTATGATGTTGTACCTGGGCTCAGGAGGAAAGACTGTTGGAATGATCAATTAATAACATTTGTCACGAGCAAGGAACGTTTGAGCACTCTGTAAGACCCATCATGCTACTCTGCTACTTCCATTCAACCATATGTTCACTCTGGATGAATGGTGAACTTTTGTAATATCTTTTCTTTTTTTTTTTTTTAAGATAAAATGGTAAAATACATACAACATAAAATTTACCATCTTAACTCTTTTTACGTGTACAGTTTAGAGGCACAATTCACATTATTGTGCTACCATTGCCACCATCCATCTCTGGAAACTCTTCATGTTGTAGTGTCAGAATTTTTTCCTTTTTAAGACTGAATAATAGTCCATTGTGTACAAACAGAGGGCGCCAAAAAAAAGTACATATATTTGAGGAAAGGAAAAACTATATTAAATTGTAATACTCAAGTCACATTTGACTTCTGCAATTAAAAGAAGTGGCTTGTATTCATCTTTTGTAGTATATATGTAGTATTCCAATTTTAATACAGTTCTTTTCCTTTCTTAAAATGTACATGCATTTCTTGGCACCCTCTCTGTATGTGTACCGTATTTTGTTTATTCACGCATTAATCTGTGGACGCTTGTGTTGCTTCCATCTTTTGGCTACTGTAAATAATGCTGCTATGAACATAGGTGTACAGATATCTCTTTGATATCCTGCTTTCCTTTCTTTTGTGTGTGTGTGTGTGTGTATGTGTGTGTGTGTGTGTGTGTATAGAGAGAGAGAAGTAGAATTGCTGGATCATAAGGTAATTTCATTTTTAATTTTTTGAACAACCACTGTACTGTTTTCTATAGTGCCTGTACCATTTTAAATTTCTACCAACAGTGCACAAAGGTTCCAATTTTTCCATATCCTTCCCAACACTTGTTATTCGTTTTATTTTTTATATTTATTTATTTATTTATTTTGAGACAGAGTCTCAAGCTGTCACCCTGGGTAGAGTGCCGTGGCATCACAGCTCACAGCAACCTTCAACTCTTGGGCTCAAGCAATTCTCTTGCCTCAGCCTCCCAAGTAGCTGGGACTACAGGCGCCCACCACGATGCCCAGCTATTTTTTTGCTTGCAGTTCTTTAGTTGGCCCGGCCAGGTTTGAAGCCACCACCCTCCGTGTATGTGGCTGGTGCCATAACCACTGTGCTATGGGTGCCGAGCCTTTATTTTGTTTTATACTAATGAATGTGACGGAAGATGAGTGGTAAAACTTTTTAAAAATAGCCAACCAGGAAAAGGCCTAAGGCCTAAGACAGAAAACCAGGAAATGGCCAAAGAGAGCACAACAGTTCACCCCAATAGAAACCCAGGATTTCTCAAGCATCTACTCTGGGAGCAACCCATGTGTAATGATTGTGCTTCACTAGAACAGGGCAAGCCATAAGCTAGATCCTTTGCCTTGCTGGGGCAGCATGTTCAGTGCTTAAAACAACACATTGTATCACCGGCAAAGATCCCTGGAATGGATGCTAACAGGTCTCTTTGTTTCTTTTCTGGTTTTGGTTTCTTTTCTTTTCTTTTTTTTTTTTTTTTTTTTTTTTTTTGTATAGAGACAGAGTCTTACTTTATCACCCTCAGTAGAGCGCTGTGGAGTCACACAGGTCACAGCAACCTCCAGTTCTTGGGCTCAGAAGATCCTCTTGCCTCACCCTCCTGAGTAGCTGGGACTACAGGCGCCCGCCACAATGCCCGGCTATTTTTTGTTGCAGTTTGGCTGGGGCCGGGTTTGAACCCGCCACCCTTGGTATATGGGGCCAGCGCCCTACCCACTGAGCCACAGGCACCCCCCCCTTTTTTTTGTAATTAAAGAAACTGACAAACTGTTTTCCAAAGTGCCCATATAATCAACATCCCAGCATCAATGTATGAAAGTTAGTTTCTTCCTATCCTCAATAGGACTTGGTATGGTCACCTTTTTAGTTATTAGCCATTCTAATAGATATGTAGTAGTATCTTACAGCGACTTTAATTTACCTTTCCCTAAAGAATAATGATGTTGAACACCTATCATCTACTGATACCTTCTTTGGTAAATTGTCTTTTCAAATCCTTTGCGCATTTTTATTGGGTTGTCTTTTTTCTTTTCTTTTCTTTTTTTTTTTTTTGAGACAGAGTCTCAAGCTATCACCCTGGGTAGAGTGCTGTGGTGTCACTGCTCACAGCAACCTCAAACTCTTGGGCTTAAGCGATCCTCTTGCCTCAGCCTCCCAAGTAGCTGGGACTATAGGCGCCCACCACAATGCCCAGCTATTATTTGTTTATAGTTGTCATTGTTTGGCGGGCTGGGGATGGATTCGAACTGCCAGCCTCGATGTATGGGGCTGGCGCCTTAGCTGCTTGAATTATAGATGCTGAGCCAAGGTTGTCTTTTTTCTTTTTGTTGAGTTTTGAGAGTTCTTTATATATTCTGGGTATAAGTTCTTCATCAGATGTATTTTGCAAAGATTTCCTCCCAGTCTCTGCAATGTGTTTTCATTTTTATGACAGCATCTTGGAAAGAGTAAACATTTTTAATTTCTATGAAGTTCTTATGGCGCTTTTGTGTGCTGCTTTTTCTCTGCACATTCTCTCCCATTCTGGACTGCAAACCTTGGAAGGCAGAAACCATGGCTCTCGTGGTGCCCCCTGCAGTTCTCAGCCTAGCCCCTGGTACTCCATCAGCGCTCAGCCAAAGTTTGCTGATGGGTCACCTCTCCACCATGTGGCAACTCCCCAAGGCTGCTGTCTCCCTGGCATCCTGTGCTCAGGGTTTCAGCAGGGGAAGTGCTGTCTGTGAAGTGGAGATGACAGGCTTCTAGGTATAGTGAGCAAACTCTTTATGTCTTGGGTGACTGGCTTTCCCGATGGTCTTCCTCCCTCGAGCCCTGACCTGTGGGGACAGTGGGAATGTGGTGCTTATCATGTGTTCTATGGCCTGCCTTCATCTGGTAATGTGGCCCTCTCAACTTCCTGCTTAGCCTGCAGGAATGAGGATCCACTTCCTGAGGACACCTAACTGTGGGGTCAAGGAACTGGGAAGAAGCAGCCAGAAAGTGGGAAGGGTAACAGGGAGAGGGCAGAGCAAAACGGGACATAGAGCCTGGGACACATCTGTAGGATCGCTACTTGTGCTTCACGGTGAGCAGCAACGTGTCCCTGGCGGCAGGGTGCCCTGAGAGGCAGGCGGGCTGGAGACAGTTTGCAGGGTTCGGTACAGGCAGTGTCTGGGTCCTGCAGTCCTTCCAACGTGTGGGAGCTGCTACAGGGCAGTGGGTCCAGGAAGGGATCTGATCCACTCTGAACTCCTCCATGGGTTCATGGTAATTTCAGCTGGAAGATAGGAGGGATGGAGAGATGTGGGTCCTGGCAAGGAGGGGAAACTAAAAGACTTTCTTATCATTCAACAAGTGTTTGGCAAGGAAAAAAAAAAAAAAAAGTGTTTGTTGGGCTCTTGCAATGGGTAAGGTACTGTTGTAGGAACTAGAACAAATCTCATGAGTCTTATTCAAGTGAACAACAAGATAAATTGTGATTGTGACAAACCATAGAAGAAAATGAATAGAGTGGACTGGTAAGTAATGGGTGGTCGTGATGCAGGGGTCATGAATTTACCAGCCAGGGTGGTCAGAGAAGTCTTCTGTGAGGAAGGAACATCAGAGCTGATGCCTGACTCGGGGGAAGGAGCCAGTTCCGGGAAGATCTGGGGCAAGAATGCTCCAGGCAAAGGTGCACATGCAAAGCCTTGAGGTGGGAATAAACTTACACATCTGAGATGCAGAAAACAGCCAAGGTTGAGAGTGGCGGCCACGTGGGCAGGGACCAGATGACAGAGGGCCGCAAAAGCTGTGAAAAGAGATTTAAATTTTATTCCAGTTGCAGTAGGAAACCCCTACAGGATTTTTAAGTAGGACATCTTAAAAATGATGGTGGAAGTGATCAAGTGGAAGTTTTTTGTTGTCATTGTTCTTGTTTTCTTTTATTAATTTATTTTTGAGGCAGATTCTCACTATGTTGCCCTGGGTAGAATGTAGTGGTAGAATGCAGCTCACAGCAACCGCAAACTCTTGGGCTTAAGCAGTCCACTTGCCTCAGCCTCCCAAGTAGCCAGTACTACAGGCGCCTGCCACAGCGCCCGGCTATTTTTTTTTTTTTTAATTGTTAAATCATAGCTGTGTACATTAGTGCAATCGCCTGTACCCATTCTAAGTTGCACCATAGATGTGGCACCACCCATTACCTTCCCTCTACCAAAACCTCCTCCCTCCCTTCCCCTTCCTTGGCCCTTTCCCCATAGTCTTGTGCTATAGCTGGGTTATAGCCTTCATGTGAAAGCTATAATTTAGCTTTATAGTAGGGCTGAGTACATTGGATACTCTTTCTTCCATTCCTGAGATACTTTGCCAAGAAGAATATGTTCCAGCT
>CAUYPK010120225.1:0-18602 GCA_963574355.1 Loris lydekkerianus
TGTTTAATATATTATTGTTAAAATTATATGCTTTTGTGTGAGTGTTTGTCTGTTTTGGCAGGTCACTGCGTGGTGTGGCTCTCTGACTCTCACAGTTTAAAATTTTGGCTCTTTGTGTCGAACTTGTTCACCACCCCTGGAGTAAGAGTTAAAAGCTTGAACTTTGGACAAACATCATTTTTAATTCAAGCTCTACTATTTTCTTACTGTATAATATTAAACAATTTACTTAACCATTCAAAGCCTCACTTTCTCTCAGTAAAATATGGATCATAATAATACTCATTTCACAGAGGTGATTTCAAAATTAAAGCAACAAATAAAACAACAACAAATCCAAAAGGTATACCTCATTACCCTACTGCATAATAAGTGTTTAATCTGTAGTAGCTATTTCATTGATAAGAATAATTACTATTGTGGGATTCAGAGAGACATAGGGTCTACAATGTGAATAAGGGCAGGCATGGCTGATGCAGAAGGGCAATTTAAGCCTTTGACACTAAGACAGTCACCTCTCACTGTATGCAGTTAAAAGTAACCATGCAGCAGTCTAAAGGCTTTGCTGCTTAAATATTTCTTCCACCAGATATTCTAGTCCATTGCTCTTAAATTCCACATTCCATAAAGTCCTAGGATATGAACACAGTTCCACCAAGTTCTTTGCAAATGTATAAGAAGGGTAGCCTTTACTCCTGATTCCAATACTTTGTTCTTCATTTCTGCCCAAGACCTCATTAAAATGACCTTTACAGTCCATATTTCCACAACACTCTGGTCACAACCATTTAAGTAATCTCTAAAAGGATTCCAGCTTTCACTACTGCTCTCTTCTTCTTCTGAGCTCTCACCAGAATTATACTTAATGCTCTGCTCACCAAAATACAGGCTCTTTCTAGTCTGTTCCTCTAAATTCTTCCAGCCTCTATCCATTACCCAATCTCAAAGACACTTCTATATTTTTAGGTATTTGTTAAGGTGTTTGTTATAGCAACAGCTCCACTTCTAACTACCAATATTTCATCTCAATCCATCTTCTGCTGTTATAACAGAATGCCACAGACTGAGTAATTTATAAAGAACAGAACTTTGTTTGGCTAATGGTTGTGAAGGCTGAAAGTCCAAGAGCATGGTTCTGGCATCTGGCAAGGGTTATCTGAGGGTGTAAGGCATCACATGGTGAGCAGGTAAGACAGAAAGAAGAAATAGGGCCAAACTCATCCTTTTATCATAGGCCCACTCCCAAAATATTGGCATTAATCCATTTATGAGAATAGAACCCTCATAAACTAATTTCCTCTTTACATTTCTACCTCTCAACACTCCTTCATTTCTAATTTTCTAAATTTCTAATGCATGAACTTTGGGGAACATATTCAAATCATAGCAGATAGTAATCCTCATACACTCTGAAGTCACTCAGAACAAAGGCATAATCTGGAGTAGAGAAGAATTCCAGGGGTGGGGTACCCAATGTACAGTAGACAAAGGGGAGTGGCCATGTAGTCAGCAATAATCTTGTGGAAGAAGAGTATGAACATCAAGCAGTCAGATTTATTTTCAGGAAAGTGGGAGTGGGCGAGTTCAGAAGTGACATTAGAAGCTAAGAGATGTGACCCACACCTTCCAGTGCTAATATGAGTGACTGCAGGAGAATGACCAATTCGGAAAAGATGCAAGAGGAAAGGTCCTCAGGCAGAATCAGGTTTCAGTTAAAGCATTAATGAGACAGAGTGTTCCAGAAAGTGGTAGATTTTGCTTACTATGGGGAAAAGCTTCAGAGGGCACCTGGAAAATTTTGTGAAGACGAAAAGCCTGAGAGATGGGCAATATTGAAGAAGTCCTAAATAGTGGCACCCATTGGAAGTACTCTGCAGACCCTGCAAGTGACAAAATCTTTGTTTGTTTGTTTGTTTGCTTGTTTTTGCAGTTTTTGGCTGGGGCCAGGTCTGAACCCGCCACCTCCAGTACATGGGGCCAGCGCCCCACTCCCCTGAGCCACAAACACTGCCCACAAGATCTTTTTTAAAGACTTGGCTACTTTGCTGTTGGGACTGGAAAGGCAAAATACACAAATCAGAAATAGATACACACAGATTTTTTAAAAAATTGATTGAGGAAATTAAAAATGTCAATTAACAAATCAGGACACAGATGGTCTTCAACCTATGATGGGGTTGCATCCCAATTAACCTACTGTAAGCTGAAAATATCATAAGCTGAAAATATACTTAATTTGCCTAACCTACGTAGCCTGCTTTACATATGCTCAGAACACTTACATTAGTCTACAGTTGGGCAAAATCATCTAATACAGAGCATATTTTATAATAAAGTGTTGGATATCTCACATCATTTATCAAATAATGTACTGAAAGTGAAAACCATTATAATTGTATGGGTACTGAAAATATGGTTTCTACTGAATGTATATCACTTTCACACCATCATAAAGTTGAAACATCATAAGTGGGGAACCATCTAGATTCAGCAATACTTGTTAGTAATTCCCATGCCACAGAATGCCAATAACACCTTAGAAACTTTTCTAATGAAATGACTCCACAGTTCTATCTCAGAAGCACCAGAAATTACCTAGGCACATCCTACATGTATTTATGACAAATAGTAGATGATTTGCTTAGTGAATCCTTGAAGCTGTGAGGCAAAGACTGTTTTTAGCAAACCACTTTAGATACCTCACTTCCTTTGGTTTAAAAAAATGTAGTGTTTAGACTGCCTCTGAGCATACCCCGCATCTGTTGAGAGATCTTTTGTGTTTCCAGGACATGGTCTCATCTCAGCATCCTAGACACCCTGCAGGGAAACTGGAGAGATCTGCCTGTCTGAAGAGCACAGTTGCCAAAGCCAACTTTGTGGCTTTGCTTCAAGTTCCAAGAGCTTTTCAAACAGCATTGTTGATGCTGCCAAGGCTAAGTACTGTATGTGAAATTAAAAAAAAAAAAAAAAAAAAAAAATCCATACTAAGGGATACAAATGAAGATAAAAATCATTGTGTCAGGAAAAATAAATAAAAGAGTTATAGATGGGAGTTTCAGTAGGAACTGCTGTTTCCTATTTAAATTCATTATTTTTACTGTCTCCAGGAAAACAACACAAAGTTGATAGATCTTTAAGCCTTGTGTAGCAGAGACACATTTTGTCATAAAGTAAAAAGCAGTACAGACATCTGTCTGCCAGGGCAAGCAACTTCAGACCAGGGGAAACTCTCTTCAGCTCATATAGACATTTGGAATAAATCACTGGCTGCCAACTGGAAATAACTTCTTGGGAAGGATTTCCTGAGACACTAATATTATGCTCAGAAATTCAATGCTGCCGAACAAAAAGAACACTGTTGTGGAGCTCTGCCACGAATCTATTGCACCTGGGCACTCCACTGGGCTGCCAAGGCCCTTCCAGCCACTATTTGAAGGTGCTGGGATCTAACTGGTAAGCACCATGAGCTACCACATTTGCCTATGGTTTAGAAGACAGGAGTAGTAATGTTATTAAACAACATTACTACTGGCCAACCATTATTTACCCTAAATCCAGAAGAATTTACAAAACAATTCTCTAATTCAGGTTCCATCCTATCTTTCAACTTTTTAAAACTACACATGAATGTGGATGGGATCATTCATGCGGTTCAACCAAAACTCGGGCCCTCGACTGCTCAGAGTCCTTCACTGTGATCACCACCTTCTCCAGCATCTGAAGAAATAAATACTCTCAAAGGGTGATACTCTCTCCCTCTCCTCTCTGCTCTTTGCCTCCAAAATTCCCACCTCCTCTTAGCCTCCTGTAGAGGATTCCTGTTAAATGGATCTGGTTGCTCTCATTATGAACATATCCAAATGGGAGCAGAAAGAGGATTCAGGGTTCCTAAATCCTAAGGATATAAAGAGACTTTTAATAAAGTCAAGATGGCTCTTCTTTCAGTAATTCTCCTGTGAGTTAGAATATTAAAATCACCTGAGAGCTCTTTTTGTTTCTTTGCCATCTACCTGCTGTGATATACATGTTTATGTTGGAAAAATTGAGTTGTGGAGAGAGAAAAAAACAAATCTCATCCTGCCTTAGTCTATCAGACAAATTCATTGAGTGCCCACCAAAGGAGGTACAGAAGGAAGTGTTCTTCGGTGCTCTAACTCCATGCAGTAAGTCCCGTGGCATGCTCAGCTCTTGAGAGGCCACTCTGCATGATCTTCTGCTGGATTTTTTCATTTTTGAGCTATTTAAACTTTCAAATGCCAATCTTCATAACTATATCCGAAATATATTAGCTGCTCCCTTGAACTCTAGTACCACTATCTCCTGCTGAAGAACTGGAGGGGGCTGTATGCCTTCCTAAGTCAAAGTTATAATTTTCCTATTCCTACCTAACATCTCTTCCTAATTGCCCTTCTCCTCCCACCACCCTACTCTCATTTACAGAGAGAAGAGGGTATGGTTTTCTTTCTCCTTACAGAGAAGTCTGCCTGTTAATCTGGATATGGGTATTAATAGAAATACCCTATGGAGGGAGGGACTTTTATTATTTACTAGTTAAATGTTCCATGCCAGTCTCTGATACACTTCGTGACAGGGAGCTTAAAATGCAAGGAACACTTCTAGCAGTCAGCAACATCATGCTTACCCAGCACCCTAAATTCCATAGCAAAATTCAGGCCTTTAGGCCATTGCTCCTGGTGTCATAGAGTTTGGTTTTATTTTTTCTGTTGCACTTTGTTATGTTGACCCACCATAGCCAACAACTCATAAACCATTCAGAGTTTATTGTCCAAGTTAGTAGTGCATTAGACCCTCCATATCAGTAGGCTTTGTATCTGTATCAACTACAGATTGAAAATATTCAAAAAATACAGATAAAAAACAACAAAAATAATAAGAGTAAAGCAAATAAAAGACAGTAAGTATAACAACTTTTTACAGAACATTTACATTAGATATTATAAATAATCTAGAAATAATTTAAAGTATACAGGAAGATATGCATAGCTTATATGAAAGTGTTATATAAAGAACTCAACTGTCAATAAATTTGGGTATCCTTATAGGTCCTGGAACAAATCCCCATGGATTCTGAAGGATTATTACATACTGTAGGAAATTGGCCCCTTTTGTCCCCATCACATACCACAAAACCAATGATGGGTAACCAGGAGTCCTTCAATTTTGAAAAATGGGAGTACTATGACAACATCTCTAGTAGTGCTGTACATACAGACTAGGAACTTTATATACTCTTCATAACCACTGGACTAGAAAAACTGTAAAGAGCTGTAACTATTTCTTGTATGATTGTAAAGAAAAATGTACTCTAATAAATTGATAGGACTATGAACTATTACTTTTGTAAACATCTATTAAAATTAAAAGCACATACCATTTAATCTAGCATTTTAATTCCTAAGAATCCATCTTATTGAAATAAAATGTTCCAATTTGAAGAGACATGCATACAAGGATACTTACTGTAGTATTATTCACATTAGACACACAAATTTAATACCTATCAATAGGGAAATGATGGAAATACATGTTATATATCCACATAATAAAACACAACACAGCCATAAAAACAAACAAATTAGAGTTGTACCAAATTCATCGTGTTTTTATGAGAAAATGTGTTTTGTAAAACAATAACAAAAATAGATTTCATATATATGTACGTGTATATTTATATATATGTATTTTTGTATATATATATATATATATATATATATATATATATATATACACACGTACTTACCTTTATATAATTATTTAATTTTAAGGAAGAAATAGGATGTGGACAATTTGTGGGGAAAGGAGGTTGGGATACCATGTTGCTGTGCAGGAAAAATAAGGAAGTCAAAATAAACATCTGTTCTATAACCTTGATCATGGTAGAATGTAATAATTTTTTTCAAATCATTATCACATGAACCATGCATGTGAATTATTCTCCACCCACCAAGAAACCTCACTTTCAATGTCTGCTCCTGTACTGATACAGCACCCTTGGGTCAACTCGACAATATGTTTTAGTTTATCTAGGATCTTCTTTGATCCATGATAACTGAATTTCATAAACATCTTCAGTTCTTAATGTTATTTGGATGAGCCTCTGGATGAAGACAGGTGTGTCTTCTGGAACTGGGCTTTTTTCTCTATTAAAAAAAAATCTACATCCCATGCATTCCAAGTATGCAGCAGGAATAACCTTCCTCTGGAAGCCCTCTGGCACCCTCAGGAGGTGTTCCTCCCAAGCCTCTTTCATAATCTTCCAAATATTATACAAAAAAAGCATTTTAATCTAGTGACACCACACTTTTAAAAACTCTTAGATCCCAATGTCCCTCTTCCTCAACCAATAAAATGAAACTTCATTTTAGGAAAACCTTATGTAATTTATTCCAGTGGGATAAACCTGAAGGGAAGCTGCTTTACCTTCCTCAGCCAAATGTAACTTTGAATATTCACTCCCTAAAACTTTGAATACTCACTCCCTAAAACTAAAAACACTAAAAACTACCACTCCTCACCCTTTGGTAATGAGTATCCTGAACTCAAGTCGTGGTGGAACTCATTTTATTTCTTTCATTACGTTAAAAATAATCCACGTTTACCAGGGTTACATAAGTATTTTGAAATACCAATATAATTTGTTTTCTTAATTCATAGATTAGTGAAAAGTCATCCTCTTAAGAATGCTCTGGAAAATTTCTTAGCATTACAATTCTATTCAGGGCTTCTCATCTTTTGTACCACCATGTCCCACCTGTGGAGAAAAGAGACCTTTCTCCTCTTGTCTGAACTCAGTTTCTAATCCCGTCTTCTCTCCCCATTTCTGGATTGAGCACAGGAGACATTGCCTCCCTTTTCTTCTTCTATTTGTAGCTTTCTGCCAGTACATGAGTAACATATTAGGAGAGTAGCTACACATCGCTCCTCGGTCTGCCAATGACAAAACTGGCTGACTACCCAGGAGAGGCTCACATTGTTCCCAGTGACCACACCTATTCAGTTTGTAGTGTCTCATTCCCACGATTTCCTTTGGAAATTCTAGTTCACAATATGCCCAAGATACATGTTGAACTCTGACTAAAAAAAAAAAAAAAAATGAAATTATAGTAAATTAGAACCCACTGTCCATTATTGCTAAGCACAAACCAACTTAATCTAACCTGTGGCTCCACTGGTCTTTGGGAAATAATCCTAAAATTTCTAGGTCATCATTTCAAGCAAAAAGTCCTCATTTTGCAAGATTTAGTCTAACACTACAGAGACCCCAAAACTGGTTTTAGGACCAAGTTCACTTTCTGTAACCTTTTCAACATTAAACTGTAATTCCCCAGGCACACACAGTATTCCATTAAAAGTGTATTCTTCTTACATTAGTTAAAAGAATAAGCCCTTACTGCTGAGGGGAGTCCTATGAACTTCCTTAGGAACATCTTTCTCCTGTCCCCTTAAAAAACCCAGAAGCTACTTAATTCCCAATTTTTTCATGGAAGACTAATATTTCAACCTGACTCTATAGTTGACCACCAGGACTTGAGCTCTGGCAAGTGATCGCTACCATTTCTTCTACTCAATTCAGGGGGCGGGGAGGGGTTGTTTGTTTGTTTTTGTTTGGCCAATTCTTAGTGGCTCCTGCCTTTTCTGCTTCTACCCAACTGAACTGTAATAACAAGAAAACTCTGGAAGGCCCTGCTTGCCTGTGGTCTGCTGACAGAACTTGGCTGCATTTGGCTTTCTACAACATTTGATTCATTTTTATTCAACTTTGAGCAAGTTCCCTGGGCCATTTCTCACCACCTGAAATAAAACTTTTTTTTTTTAATTTCAAAAAAACTTAAGTCTTTCATCTCACTGTCCTGGGTAGTGAAGATATTGGCATGCATTTTCTAAAATCCTAAAAAATTTTTTAACTCTTGCCAAACAGATGGTTTAAAAGGGTATCCTCCAGTTGTAATATTTCGTATCTTTATGATTATTAGCAATAAAAAGTATAATTTCATATGTTTACTGGCCAATATGTTTATTTTTCTATGAATGATTTCTCACAGGCTTTGCCCATATTTCTATTGAGCTGTCATATTTTTTATTTTAAATGAGTATATCAATTGTTGTAAAGGATATAGAAAAACTAGGACAGATCTACACAGATTTTTAGAGTAGAAACTGTCACAGGCACTTTGGAAAGCAATTTAACTATACCTTCTGAACTTAAACATGAGTGTGTACTATGAGCCTGAAGTTTCATTCTTGAAATCTATCTCAAAGAAAAAGCTTCCTCATGTTCTTAAGGAGGTTTATGAAGTTATCATTTTTTTTTACTTTTCTTCTGTTTTCTTTCTCTTTTCTGCTTGTCTTAGTCTGTTCAAGTTGCTATAACAAAATACCATAGACTGAGTGACTTATAAACAACAGAAATGTATTTTCCACAGTTCTGGAAGCCAGCAGGTCAAAGATCCAGGCTCCAGCAGACTTGACGTCTGGTGAGGGGTTGTTTCCTACACTGTCTTTTCACAGTAACTTCTCACGGCAGAAAGGACAAGAACAGAGGCCTCTATTATAAGGCCCCTCATCTTATTCCCTTCCAAAGGCTCCACCTCCTAATAACATCATGTTGGGTGTCTGAATTTCAACATATGAGTTTGGAGGGGGGTACACAAATATTCAGACCATACCACTATTTGTACTCTAGAATTTTTATATACTATTTATATGAATCCAACTTCAGTGACATCTATCACAAACACTTTCTAACAATGTGTTGCTTATTATAAACCTTCTAATTTTGACATCAAATTTATCAATCTTTTTCTTTATGGCTTTTTTGTGCCTGGTTAGCAAGGTTTATACTATCCCAAGTCATGAGCATAACAATATGTTTTTATAGTTCAGCCTTTTTGTATAAGGTATTTATCACACGTAGGATTTATTTTGTGGATAGCATGTACTAGGAATATAACTTTGTTTCTTTCTTAATAAATAACTAATTTCCTCAGAGCTATTTATTGAATACTTTATATTTGTTCCATTGATTTGAAATGCCAACTTTACCATACAAATGTGCCTGAGACATTTCTGATGTTTTATCTTGTCACCCTAATCCACTGAATTCAATAGAAAACAAATTACCTTCTCAAAACAAGCTGCAAAAAATTGGTTAAAATTCAAAACCCATTCATGTTGAAAACAGTCCTAAATTAGTATTAGAATAATCACTTCTTCCTTATTATTCATAGTGGCTCTACTTTCCCAGTTGAACTCAAACTGATACATTAGTTTTAATTATTGTGTACTTCTTGGAAGTAGCCAGTTCTACAAACATTGTATGTTAGACTTTATCATGAGAGACATAGGAGCCCATGAAACTGGAGCACGTATTAAAAAGAGCAGCAGGATAAGGGAGACCCTTAATAAGAAGCTGTTGCTTTTATTGTACAGATAAGAAAATTCAGGTATAGAGAACTTGTAATTTTCTCAAAGTCATATAGCAAAAAAGTAGCAGAGCATGAATTTAGATATAAGTTGGAATTCAGATCCTATGTACTTAACCTCTATCTAAAGTGATCTCTAATAGGTATGAGATTAAACATACTAGAATCCAGTATAATATTTTAAGTGTTTACTCACAGCATATACTTACATTTTCCCACTTAGCCCTGTAAGAATAGTCAAGGAATTTCTTCATGACTCCCAATTTTAAAAGTCACAGAACTTTGTTGCCAGGCAGTTAACTATTTCAAGACCTATAATATTATAAAATAACAATAACAAAATTATCCCATTTCCAATATTGAGTAGCTTTTCACTTATAATCATGGCACAATTACAAAGTAATATTTTTATATAATGATTAGCACATTTTGCTTATGAAATAATAGCCTTATCTTTTGAGAACTGGGATATTGGTACTACTCATTAGATAATATAAGTGAAGTTGTCAATATGGAGCCTTTCATATTATTAACAATCAGGATATAGTAGTGGTGATCATTATAAAGTCACTCTAAAATATAAAAAAAAAAAAATAGCATATGCTGTTCATAAAAACAAAAACTACATATAAAGGTAGAAAGAATTAGTCTTTCTTGAATCAGACTTGGTTTAGGAGAGTTCTCAAGGTTCTAGAGCAGTGATTTTCAACCAGTGTGCCACGGCACACCATGCCATGAGAAGGTCCTGGCTGTACTGTCAAAATTTTTAAAGAACATTACTTATTTTCAAAAGAAGTTCAAAGCACAGTGAGTATATTCTTCTTTTACTCTTTTTTTGGATCAACATAATTTAAGAGTGTCGCAGACTCTCTTAAGACACTCTTAACTATAGTTTCAAGTGTGCCATGAGATAAAAAGGTTGAAAAACACTCTTCTGTGGTCTAGAAATCATCCATACCAAAGAAGAAGAGCCACAGCAACAACAATGTATGTAAATATGGTCTGCACGATTGGATAGTAAAAAATATATATATATATGTACATATCATTCAACTTTAAACTCCTGAAGGGCAAAGAATGCAGCTGGAGAAACTTCTAGGGAATATAGTTCTATTATCAGATTGCTATAATCTTTGTTTTAACCTTCATATGTTAAAGAGAGAATTATGGAAGCTTTTAAAATATAATCTTTAAATGGGTGGCTCTGGAGGAAGTAAAAGGTTTTCATATTACTCAGAAATCATTTTAGTGCCCCTAATAAATTCTTAGACTTGCACAAATAAAAATCAGCCCATGCTCTCTAGGTAGGCAACAGTGAGTCCCTAATGAAGGAATCTCTGAGGCATCAGAAAGCTAATTTCTCAATGTACAACCCTTGAGTACTGTAATGATCTGAATATAAAAGTAGCCATCCTAATTCTCTCTCTAACACAAGAAAAGATGTAAAGTAGACAAAAACATGGAAAAATGAAACACGTTGGGTGGAGTGATGCTTCATAAGAAAATTCTGTTGGTTTTCAAAAAATATATAAATACTGACATTCACATTTTATTAATGAAGTACCCAAAAGCTCAAATGACCTACTTAAGGTCATGCAATGAGTCAGAAGTAGAAATAGATCCTATGTCTACTGGCATTATTCCCTAAATACAAAAAATAAAAATGTTGTTATGGTCCATAGAAACTGAAATGCTGTAACACTGAAAGAAATTACCAAGGAACATGATTTTGAAAAAGGAAATACATATTTCATAGTATTTATAGATAGATTTATCTTTTGGCAATTTAACTTCAAGGAATATGGCCTTAATTTAGGTTGGAAAGTTTTTCTAAAAGCAGCAAAAACAATTTTCCACCTGGGCAAGTAAATATGCCAGGAAGCCACAATTCATCTCAGTCATTCTTTTCCGTCACAAATGGACATGAAAGCACTGACTGAACATTAAAAACAAAGTAAATCTCTCCAGGGTCTTTGCAGACTGATTGAAATAAAGCACTTTCCAGATTCATTTCATATACTCACCAACATAATATAATTAAATACGAAAAGTTTCAGAAGACCAATAGGCCATTATAAACAGATCTATAGAGACTATACTTGATCAATATGGAATTAACTACAGAGTAAACTACTTCTGTGCAGTGAAGGAGAATCTTTCAGAGAGTCATCCACTCAGCTCAAAAGTTATCTCTTCTTTATGTAAAAAAAAGTTGAGTCCTTCCCGGTCCAGAAGCACAGGAGGGAGCAGATATTTTATCACAGGTGGCTACAATCATAACTGTGGCATTGTACAGTCTGAGCAAGAACTAAGGGGATTAGAAACAGGTAGAGCTGTGGACATAAACCTGATAAAGATTCTGTGCTCGGATACCGAACTTTAGGGAATTACTAGTATTAATATAAAGGAAATAAACCCTTCCACAGATCACATCAGCCCTGATAAGGGTGAACAATTGCGGCAAACACAAAATTGGGGTACATCCTGGCTCACGAAGCAATGCCAGCACCACTGTATTTGTGCCATTTCACTACTCTTCCGTCCATGGCTTATGGATGGAAAGGTAGAAACGTTCAAAATAAAAACTGGATGAATGTGTGCCTTTCTTCAGAGAATCTGGAGTTTAAACAGAAAGATGTGGTACCCCATGGAGACACAGTCTGAGTTACAGCGAGGACAGCACTGTAACATTAGCCCTAGGGAACTCCAGTTACTAAGGTCCCAGGCCCACCCCTTGTCTCTGGCTCCCAGAATCATGATTGCTTAGTTTTTTGTGGTTCGTGTGTAACTACCTCCAGTAACTATTTTCTGCTTTACTTACCCAGTCATATTTTTTTGTTCATTGCAATAAAATGAGCCTTGCCTAATTTATCTGTCCAGAGTAAAATTTTACAAAATGATGTGAGATGTGAAGGGTATGAGCCACAGGAAGTCATGAGCTAATGATGCTAAATAAAATGCCCCTCTCCATCAAGCGCCCAAACAGAACTAGAAAACATGCATTAATTTTGTTCACTCTTAATTAGGAGATAACTGGTAATGGACCAAAAGAAACAGAGAAGACATTATTTACATATAGTCTTTTTGTATTTGTACTTAAGTTAATGATATATAAATTTTATGTACTTTATTCCAGTGTGGATCTAGTTCCTCTTAAAGAGTTAAGATTAATCTTTCAATACTTAGAGAGTCCAGATATTATAAAAAGGGTGCCTGAAAAAGAATGCTAACTGGAGTTTCTAGAGTAGTGCAGATAATATAGCAGTGTAACAAATTAGGTGAACTCTAATAATGAAGATCATGACAGAGAAAATACAAGGAAAGGAGACTGTGCCTTTATTTTAAAAACTATCTGTACAGATGATGCTTATGTTTAAGAGAAATGACATGATAATATCAAGAGGGCAGTAATTCAGTTGACACATATGTCCGAGGTAGTTTCCTCGGACATGTGTGTCAGTTCAATGCATATTACACTAGCAAAATACATTTTATAGGATGAGTAAGGATATCAGCCATCCTATGCAATTGTGCTTTCCCATGAGTATTATAGTAAAGCTGACTATTTCACTGTAATACACAGGATAAAGGTAGAATCAGATTAGGCTGGAGCCTATTGAACAAAATACTACCAGCTCTATGAAATTGGAACTCATCAAAATTCATATTTTAAATACTTCTGTGTTTATTCTTGTATGAGATCCTTATATTTGATTTCAAGTAAACGTTTCAATATAATTGCTGATATATATATGCAATCTAATTATAAACTATAGAGGCTTGCCATTTCTCTATATTCTCCAACTTAATTAAAATTAATTGTCTTGAGTTCTAATTTTGTTTCACACATTCTGAATTATTGACACTGCTGAAGGCACTTATTGTTCATTTGGTGGAATTTAATTAAATGTGGTTCATTATAGTAAAGCTTTAATACATAATGATTTTTAATAATCTTGCTAAATTAGAAAGGATCCATAACTGTTTAACTATGCTAAAATGGAGATATGATATGTTGTTTATTGCTCAATTCTACTTCTTGACAAAGTGAGGAATTATAAAATGATTTTATTTTGCTAATTTAGTGAAATAAAGAATATAGTAGACCACCTGGGTACATTGACAACCTCCTTATGCTGAACTAACTTTCAAAGACCAGACACATACCGCATGTACATATCAATACAAGAGGCCTAGTTCCTTATGCTGACCACCCCTGTGTGTTGACCAGTTTGTTATAGTCTCTTGGGTGCTCAACTTACAGAGGTCCTTCCGTATTTGATTTTTTTCGAGAAATCTTAAGTAATAATATCAACCAAAATTACCAGACCATATTTACAAAAATCAAGATGGTGTAATACGCAGTAAAATGTGGAGTATGATGCGTATATCATTTAGTTTATAAACTCTTCAGTGGACATGCAATTGACAACATACTGGTTATAGCTCAAAGATCCATGGAAAACGTTAAAAATAAAATCCTATACATTCCTTTCTTCTAATATTTTAATGTAAAAAAGAAGAAATACAGACAGGACACTTGTGTACTTATCTACCCAAAGATGATACAGTAATAACTGAAAACATTTTAACAAATTGGAAATTTTAATAATTTGCATGACAACATATTGGGATTTTTTTCAAATAAGTTTCACATACAATATCTCATATTTGATACTAACAAATAAACAATGAATTATAAGTAGTATTTCCAATTCCAATTTAAAATGAGCAATTTGAAGTTTAAATTGTTTAATGTTCTTGCCCCAAACTGTCCACAGCTGGGATTCACACCTTTGTCTTTGGGCTCTACATTTCTGCTTTATTCACTGTGTTAACACTGAATAGTGCTGCCACTGCTCAAAAGGATAGTTTTTTTTTAACTATCCTTTTGAAATTTCTTTCAGAATCAATTCATGAGCCATGAAATAAAGCTAACAAACTATTATATACAAGAAGTCACAGATTTTTTTGTGACAAATAACTAATTTTCATTTCCAAAAAGCCTTGAGATTATAGAAATGGATACACTGTTACTGACAGAAAAATTTCACAGTTTTAAGGAAAGGTAACTCGCTCTTTTCATCCAGTCTTCCAGTCATTAACTCAATAAATATTTATTTTTTTGACCTACTTTGTCCACAATACTGCATATAATGGTGAGAATTTAGTAGTGAGAAAGATAAAATTATCTCAAGTTTATATCTGCAATGAGTTCAATGGCACATAGGAACAAAAATAAGCAATTAAAATGGAGTAAGTAATCTGCTATAGGTAAGACTGTTTCTAGAATAATAGTGAAAATTCTTTCAAACTACAGAAAGAATAACTATCACCCCAGCCATATAAAGTATAAGAGGAAAGAATGTCTATGCACAATGATTTGGGGTTTTTTTAAATTTTATTAAAAAACATTTTTTTAATGGAGAACATATATTTGATTTAGAATAAGTAAAATAGGATTTTTTTCTTATTTGTTTACATATCTATATATTCCATAGTTTATTTTTTAATTTCATAATGTATGGAGGCATAAATGTTTTGGTTACAGGGGTTGTTTTTGTGCTGCTTGAGTAAAAGTTATAAGTGTGCCCATCACCCAGATAGTGTACACTGTACCCGTTAGGTATGATTTGACCCATTCTTTCCTCCCACCTTTGACCTGCTTGAGTTTTACTTCCATCAGCACAGGACTGCTGATCACTTAGTTCAAATTTAATAATGAGTACATGTGGCGATTGTTTTTCCATTTGCAATACCATTTAGAGAATGGTCTACAGTTCCATCCAGATTGTTGCAAATGGTATTAATTCATTTTTATGGCTGAGTAGTACTCTGTGGCATACATATATCACATTTATTAATCCATTCATCAACTGATTGGCACTTGGGTGGATTCCACATCTTTGCAATTGTGAATTGTGCTACAATAAACATTTGAGCACAAGTGTCTTTTTGATAAAGTGACATGGATTCAATTGTCTAATAAAGCCAAATGAAATTTTAGGAGAGTGAACTTGCAATGTATTTACTGGGGTCTGAGTGCTGAAAGAATTTAGTCACAAGTCCTTCTTTACATCAGAAGGACTAGACAATATAATGCATATCTTTAACAAAACTTCCATATGTAAAAAAGTGCAGAGATCCCTCACAATAGTTATTTAATCTGTCTCTAGTCCTTAAAATCTTTGAAAGCATAATAAGTTTTCTTCAAGGGCAATTATATTATTTTACTGGAATATAACTTACTGGTGATTTGCCTTATCACTGAAATACAACTTAGAAATAATATGGCCAGTGATCCTAAACCAGGCCTACTGAAACAGAAACTCCCTGGCTGAGGCCCAGGAATGTTTTTTTTGTTGTTGTTTGTTTGTTTTTATATTGTCAGGGATTCATTGAGGGTACAAAGATCCAGGTTACACTAATTGAATTTGTCAAGCAAAGTCCCTCTTATAAATGCATTCCTCCCCCAAGACGTGTGCCAAACACCATGACCCCCCACCCCTCCCTCCTTCCCTCTCTTTGCTTCACCATTCCCCCATGTCCCACCATGTATTAGCATCAATTGTCCTCATACCAGAATTGAGTACATTGGATTCTTGCTTCTCCATTCTTGTGATACTTTACTAAGAAGAATGTGTTCCACTTCCATCCAAGTCAATATAGAAGATGTATAGTCTCCATTTTTTTTGATGACTAAATAATATTCCATGGTATATTTACAGGACAGCTTGTTAATCCATTCCTATATTGGTGAGCATTTAGGCTGTTTCCACATTTGGTGATTGTAAATTGAGCTGCAATAAACAGTCTAATACAAGTAAACTTGGGTGACTTTCGATACCAAACAGTATCACTAAGACTGCTAGTTGCTCCCCTCAGATCCATTCTCTCCTTCATCTTTGTAAGAATGGAACCCATGACTTCTGTTGAGCACTGAGCTACCCAGAATAAGAACCAAAGATCCCAGCTTCTTGTTTCATTGAGTGCTGCCATGTGACTATGTTTTATGCAATGGATTATAATAAACAATAATTCTTAAGCTTTCTGGACTTGTCCTTTTAGGAGAGACCAGGCCCTTCTTCCTCCCTCATCCTGCTGCTTGGCTGACTAGTAGTGGAGCTCTGTTATTTACTTGAAGATAGGAACCATGCACAGGAAAAGCAGAGGGAAAATAATGAATGGAACCTGGTCTCTGGATATGATCCTCCAGAACCTCATAGGAACTCCTGGGATGTAAATGGAAGATCATATTCTTCACATAAATAGGATGCTTCTTCTCTGGTCTGCCTGATCGGGTAGAGGTCATTTTATCTAAAAATCTATACCCAGCCTCAGAAAGAAGAATGCTATACTTTAAATATAAGAATATCCTCTAATAGAAATTTTTTTACGGCCATTTGAACTCCTATAGCATTTTTATGAGAGTTGTGAGAGTATATTAAAATGTTTCAGATCAGGGTCAAGATGAAGGGATAAGGTGAACTGACCTCAGACTATTCAATTCTATTGAACTAAATTGAATTGAAAGACAAAAGGCAATAAATGTCAAGAGAAATTTCAAACCATAGTTGAGTAATTTAATACACAGTAAAAAGTGGATTAAAATTTAAAATCAATTTCTGTTTCTCTCTCTCTGCCCTCCCCATCCTTCTCTCCCTCAATGTATTAACACATTATTCCTACAATTTATAAAAACGAAAGCCAACACTCACGGAATAAGAACAAAAGGAAAAGCCTCACCAGCCTAGGAGACATCTTGACTATTTTCCACAGAACAATAGTGCCTTTATCCGGAAAGGAATAGATTTAATAAGAACATAGCGCCTCAAATGTGGCCAATTCCATTTTCAAGAGGTAATTTGATATATTAGTTACATAAGGAAGGGTAAACGTTTGGGTTATTTTTCAAAATTCTTTAAGCGCTAAGAAATTTGACATGCTTACTATTTTCTAATGCGTCTGTGAATGGAAGAGATATCTCAAATAAGAAATTAAAAGTTATCATTGGATGACACCACAATTAATTATTTTAGGTATGAATGAGGGAGTCCAGATAGCAGTGATGAATGAGGAGTCTAAGGTAGGTGACCTCAAGATATTCCTTTCAAGCACTAACCTTCATGATTCTATAGTTCATTTGAATGTATAGATTCTGATATGTCTCTTTCAAACTCAAAAAAAAAAAAAAGTAGCCTCATGACATCACAACAGCCATCACTAAGCTAAATATTGCACATGGGAAAAAGAGGTAGTTGCTGAGTTTCCAGGCCTATCCTCACAATGGGCATCTCCAGCCTGTGGGAGGTGTGGCATACAACACACAATACAGTGCCTAGGAAGACTTTTGACATTCACAGTGTAAACTAAGTCAATGTTCAGGTCTCATGGAAGTGTCCACTTAGTATTATCTTTGGTCAGATGTCCTCCGATCTGAAAAATCTAAAAACATTTTATGAATTGCTTTTTTGTAACCCTACAAGGAAATAATTTTATCCTTGATATGAATGATGTATATGTGATTTAGCTTACATTTTTAAAGAAACTATATTGACTCCATTTAAGAATATTTCCTTCCTCCCTTTATATAGAAATTTTAACTATTAACTCTCAAAAACCTCATTTAACTGATTTTTTTGTTGTTTTTTGTTTTCTTTTGTTTTGTTTTAGTTCTTTAGTTTGTTTTGAGACAGAGTCTCAAGCTGGCCCCCTGAGTAGAGTGCTGGGGTGTCATAGCTCACAGCAACCTCCAACTCTTGGGTTCAAGAGATCCTCTTGCCTCAGGTTTTTCTATTTTTAGTAGAATCTCACTTTTCCTCAGGCTGGTCTCGAACTTGTAGGCTCAAGCTATCCACCTACCTCAGCCTCCCAGAGTGCTAGGATACAGGCGTGAGCCACCACACCTGGCCGTTTTTTGATTTTTCATTGATTGATTGCTTGGAGTCTTCAGGAGTTTGTTGTTGTTATTGTTGTTGTTGTTAGCAGTCCAAGTTTTTCTTTGGATGTTAGAAACTAACTTTGTCCCCCTTGGTAGAGTACTATGGTGTCACAGCTGGCAGCAACCTTAAACTATTTGGTTCAAGTGATCCTCTGGCCTCAGCCTCTCAAGTACCTGGGACTCCAGATGCCTACCACAATGCCTGGCTATTTTTAGAG